>JAZHYW010010993.1:0-156879 GCA_037355805.1 Ixodes ricinus | reverse complement strand
TGACGGGTAACAAAGAGGTGCTCCAGGGTTTAAATATGAGCAGTAACTGTGATGTCGTAACAGCGTGAGTCGGCTGTGGAGTGACTGAATTTTATTAAAATAAAATTCAGTCGGCTTTTTCTTTTATGGTAATTATAGGACCCTGGAGGCGCTAGTTTGCAAACATCTTTTTCGGAAATACACACTAAGGATCAGGAAGATACCAGAGACATCACATAAGATGGCCGAAAGTGCACATCGCAGACAATGGTCCTGTGTTTTGCCAAATGAACGAGACCATTGCTCGTTCGATGATTTACGCGTACGGCCAGATGCGTACAACATATCCGGCGGTGTCGCCAGTGGCACAAACGTGGCCGTCACAACCATTCAGAAAGTTTAATATAATTTGAAGCACTCACTGTGAACGCGCTACTTTGGAAACTCTGATGCTGTGCTCTGTTCCACTTCGCGAATATTCTGCCTCAGAGTACGATGTGGTAATGCTTTAAAATACGCGTATGGGCAAACGTGGGGGATTTATAATATGGATAGGCTTTACACGAAAAGCATTTCTGGCGCTAAGTGACCACCTGCTTGCTATTTATTGTCGAAATAATAACTTAATAATAACTTTTTTTATTATTATTTTCATCGATGGTGATCCAAGACACAAAGGGCATTAGGTTTTTTTTTGTTTTTGTTTTTCTTACAAGATGAATTACGTTGTTTTTGAGACCCAGTCGACCAGAACCCTCGCCTCCGAAATCGCAAACTTTAAAAGAAAAATCGTGTTGGGGTTTATTAGCACTGGGAAGTTTCGGAGAGGGGGTATCCCCCGTCATTCTTCAAGGAGCGTAGTGCATGTTATACGTTGAAGCTTCAAATACTGCCTATAGGTGGCGCGAATCGCAGTCCAATTAAAAGGGCTCAGCCGCATCGTCTATTCAGCCATCTTAGTGGGAATAGCTATACATCACAAGTAAGGATGTCGCGAACATGCCAAGCTAGAGTTCAAGTAAGTTCGACTTTCTCGAACTTTAACGCAAACTTCGACTGAAGTTCGAGATATTGCGTGCCTGCGCAAAAATTGATAACGAGATGGCGCCTCTTGGCGGAGAAGGGTAGCAAAGTAACTAAGTTATCAAAATGTTATTTTATGTTTGAGCATATTAAAAAAAAAAAGAAAATTGACACCGAAGAAAGCAAACAAGAGAACAAAATTTGTGTTTTTTTGTTTATTTTTTTTGTAAAAATTGGTAATTATTTGTTTTAGAATTTAAGCGAACTATCGCACGATTTTTTTTTCAGGGCTTTAGATATATTCAAAGAAATCGAGCAAGGTTGTTCAGAGGTCGAACTATGTCGAACTTTGCCAAGTGTTGGTGGACGAACTAGTTGAACCTCAAGTTGGAAAGAAGTGCGCGCACGTCCCTAGTCAGAAGACCAATGGAACGAGAGGACGTGCCCGCCATTGTAGAGGACCGGCGTTCCCTGCGTGCACCGCCGCCGTCGGAATCGGCCGCCGTTCTCAGGCACGGGGTGTGACTTTTCCACGCGTCCCCTTTGTTCTCGGTAAAGCTGTTCGTCGACGGCCGTGTGCGCGCTTCGCCGGCTCCGTCGGCCGAGCGCATCCGAATCGCGTCCGGACAACCGGCCTCAGCCAAACACTCGTATATACAATTAGCGGCGCCTCGAAGCACACGCACGCACGCAGGCAGGCAGATAGGCACAGACACGCTGCAGAAACGCCCTAGCTCACACTTCAGTGGAATGTAAGACCTGGCGCCAGTCTTCTGGCCTGAGAACTCAATTCATTAGGACTTTTAGATGCGGAGCATCTCTTGCTCGGGTCTATGTCCCGCGGCGTCGGCATCGGCGTCGTAGTCCGCACTCACACTACGCATGCGCAACTCTCCTCCTTCCCTCTCTCCAACAGCTGCGCGTTACTCCCTCCGCTCTCTCTCTACCAGCTGCGTGCACTTCGCGTGCGTTCGCTTCCACTCACACCGCGCGCGCATGCGCAACTCTCCTCCTCTAGTCTCCTCTCCTTCAGTAGCGCGCTGCGCCAAGGCTGCGCGCGTTCCCCCGGAGGAGTGAAAGGAGGATAGTTTTGGGCGCGCGGTCGCAGCGCCACGCCAGGGCTTTCCAGTGGGGTGGGCTTTCCCCGCAACTCTGCGGCTGTCGTCTGCTAGCGTTTCTCGGCCGCTCGCGTCCGCCGCAGCCCAAATCCGGCCGACCAAAAGAAATCAGTCAAGAAGGGAATAAATTAATTACGATCCGCGATGCTCCGCATCACCCCATGGTTCCCCTCGGAAGATGGTGTAATTTTTTTCTCCACTACAGCATATATGTACATGGCAAAATGCACAGTATATCGGTCCCCCGAATAGAACCCTGTTCAAACAGAATATAAGGGTCAGTTTTGCAAAGGGCCCAGTTCTGTAGGTGGCCACAAGAAAGTTTCCTTTAGATAACTTATTGGTTGTTTTTGTATGAGAAATATAGAAGGATAATTTGACGGAAATAAAAAAATACAAATAACATTTTTTTGTTTGGTTTATTAGTTTATCTGCAATAAAGTCAGGAAACTGTAAAGTCAGAAAACGAATGAAGGGAATGAATATTTTTCTCGGCAGCCAATCTCAATAGTTAATCAAGCCGGTCGCAATAATGGTTAACCCAATCTGAATGGTTCATGTAATTTTAAAAATGTAGGTAAAAAAAAAGTTCTAACCGCGTGAACGAGTACCACCCATTCCTTTACTTACAGAGCCTTGGAACTGTCACCTCCCTTTTCCGTTTCAGTTGTCTTCCTTACCATCAGTGTGTATGTGCGTGCGTGCGTGCGTGCGTGCGTGCGTGCGTGCGTGCGTGGCGTGTGTGTGTGTGTTATCCAGGAATATCCAACACCAACGCAATTGAAGAAGACACGAAACAACAATTACGATTGTCTTGACGACGACGACGAAAACGATAATATCCGAACCTTCCTCCACCTTCCACGTCTAAAATAACGATAACACTGCTGTAACTTTTGTCCTTGGACAAACGGACCGGGACCTACAGCGTCCATGTTCGAGTATATGTAGACACGACCATTACTTTCGCCTTAGCCCGTCGTCGTTAGCCGTTTTAAAACCGAGCCCTCGACCCCCCGCGGGCGCGAGGGTCGCGCGCATTGGGAGTCCACCGTCATGGGTACTAAAGCAATAATTGCGAACAAACTGCACTTCTGTTCCGTGTTTTCCACGACGATCGAGGGACAGCCGTCCAGAAAGGGCTGCCGATTCGCCAGCGTTACCCCGAAAGCCACCCGCGTCGCGAAGCAGTGGACCGTTACCACGGAAAAAGCTTGTTTTCTTTCTCACATTATTGTTTATATCTACAACAAACTCCTCTAACTTCCTCAAACTTAGGGCTGCTGCTTCAAAACGATGAAAGATTGTTCTTGCCGAGGCTCAAAAATCCTCCCCATTTTTCGTTTTCTTTTTCTCTTGCTGCGTTCTTTTGGGGGAGGCGAAGGATACTAGGCGGAAGTAAAAGTCGTGAGGGAGCAGACCTAAGGTTATGCGTTCCCTTATTCAGGGTAATTTGCCGCCCCCCCCCCCCACTCCTTTTTTTTTTCCTCCGCGTCCAGTGTTTGGATTACAGATTTCGTATAAGCGAGTCAGTAATCGCCTAAAGCTACGAGCACAAGCGGGTAGTTTTGACTGGTGCTCCCAATGCACGAGCGTTCGTGCTGCGGAGGCACGATCAGAAGCTAGGAGCTCGCAGTTGTGGCCCTTATGGATCATCGATGTAAATTTGGGGCCAAGTATGGTATTATAACCCCAGGCAGGGACACTGGCCCAAGGGCAGCGAACAGAAGGAGCGGTAGGGTCCAATGAATCCTATCGTGGACTGTCTCGAAGTTGTGACGTAGCACGGTCCCATTAGGTTCGACAAACACTTGTTTCGCTTGAGCGTCACTACCTGCGATAAAACAACGCAGGAAATATAGCGACCAAACGGTATAGTCTCCGAAGTTTGCTCGGTTTGCCAAAAACATTCTTTTTGTCTTGTCGGTGAGTAATGCTGACTGTGTGTTTGCCAGGACAAAAGAAAGATAAACGAGAGACTCTAGCAGAGGGAGTAGCAAGCAAGGCGGAAGACTAGAAGGTGCTGCGCGTGGCCTTTCAGATTCTTCCCATTTGAAGGATGTGTGTGAACCTTGGTCACCAGTGACCGGTTGAAGTGGACACGGGTGAGAACAGTGGTCATGGGTTGACGCCAATGCGAATAGTGTTCACCTGTGGTTGGTGGATACGGACGTGGACAGTGGTCACAAGTGCCGGGTGCACAAAGGCGTGGACAGTGGTCACAAATGGATTGCTCGATACCCACGTGAAGAGTGGTCACAAGTGTGTACAACACCGCGAAACGGTGGTTACAGTTGGTGAATGTGCACCACTGTTAATTGTTGGCTTATTCCAAGGAATACTGTAGTCACAACGATTAAGTTTATCTATTTTTCAGAAAGGAAAAAAGAGGAAAGAACCTGTATTGCCCAGTTTGAGAGGGCTCACATTGAAGCCAAGAACAAAAGGCGAAATGATGTACACGGATTTACTCTGTCGGCAGTAAACATCGCGAGCACCTGAGAGAGAACTATGAATATTCCGAACTCACGTGCACCGACAATCCTTACTTGAGTTTGAACTGCTAAAATATCTCATGTTTTTCAGTGCCGGGTGGATAAGCGTATCGAATAAATGTGCCTTGTCCACTGTCTCTTCCATGTAAAGAAGACGTACGGCATCTGAGGTGCAAAGAAACGGGACGAAGGTCAAGATTTATTTTGAGCCAAACTTGTATCGTGACTATTTAATTGGTAGAGGTAACCATCAGAAAGCTACTTCAAATTGATTTCTTTCACCAGAATTTCTTTCGATATCATTTGTACGCCTTGCCAACTTATTTTGATCAATGAAGTAGTCCATTTTGCCCAAACAAAAATATATCGAATTAAATATATTTGAAGAACACGCAAAAAATTGAACAAACAACAAAAAATGGGACGATGGCCAGCATCTTTGAGATCGTCGAAGAGTCTTATCTGAATTTATTGGCGACCTCCTCGGCATATTGGAGCAGCTGTTCTGTTTCAAGGCCACGCAGCCGCACTGAACTGTCCTTGGGGCTGTTCCTTTTTATCGAAACCACATTCTTTGCCCCGTTCCCGTCTCTCATCTTTACCAACATTACTAGAGAAAATACTATAATTTACGACTTATGTAATTTACTTTAGTAATTATACAGTCGCTTTACAACACAAGCCCTATAAACAGCGATTTCACTCCGGAATTAAAATTAGATACCGAAAAACACCGACTTAAAGAAAGAAAAAACCGATAAATAACCCCCGAATTTGAAGAAAAATAGTTTGAAAACACGGAACCCTGATTATAAGCAGGCGCTTCCACGAACGGCGTCAAGGTGTCTCTGGATGGAGGTGCTGCTCCGGAGTCAGCCAGGCAGTGAGGCCCTCTGTCGGTGGTCTCACTGACCGTTGATGTCCAACAGTTGCGTATTTGAGATACTCTGGGTGTAGTCAAGTGATAAGCTTGTACAGGCTTCACGCATACGAACAGTGCGCCTTTACATTAGACCGAAAGTTCTATTTTATTTCTGCCAGGTGTTGTTCGGCTTGCGGAAGTTGTAGTGTGGATTATTATACAGGGTGTATGATTGTAATTGGAACACATTTCTTTTTTTAATATAGACGATGAGAGTTTGCCGAGGTGTGTCTTCACAGTGTATTATATAAGGCTCGGCGGACATTAGAGGGGGGGGGAATAATCGTCACGCTAGGTTGACTAATTAATTAAGTATGTTAATTTACTTTTTAACTATCGGTTTTAGGGGTCATGTTGGAATAGCAGTATTGAGAGCAGTTACTATTAGAGGTCAAACCACTTTAAAAAATTTGCAAAATTTTAGTGTAGATATTAATTGATATGTTTCTGTTTTTTTCCGCTTGATTTAAGAATGGCGCCAAAAGAAGTGCGCTGCAAGCCCTGCACATAATGACGCTTGGAAGAGTTACGTAGTCGTTTCAGTTACGCCTTAACTTGTGTCGTCGGCACACACAGTCAAGAACGCGCTCCCGAACAAGTGACGACATGATGGAAACAACTAAGCTTTTCACTTCTCCAAGCGTCATTGTGAGCAGGGCGTGCGACGCTATTTAAATCAAGCGAAAAAAAAACGAAAAAAACGCGAAAGTTGATTAAATGATATATATAAAAATGATGACCCTTTCGCAAATTAAATTTGGACTGGCCTCTGATGGTAATTGACGTTAATACTGCATTTGAAACATAACCCTTACAACGAATAAGAGAAAAGGTTAATTATCAAATTCTATTTAATTAGTCAACTTACCGTGACGATTATCCCTTCAACTAATGTCCGCCGAGTCTGAAAAATACATGGCGAAGACAAAACTTGTCTAACCTCACCCATATATATATATATATATATATATATATATATATATATATATATATATATATATATATATATATATATATATATATTTTTTTTTAGGCCGCTCGAATTAAAGTGGCGATGAAACAATTTTTGTACTTCGCTCAAATACCGCTTAGAACGAATCCCTTAAGTTAATGACATGTAGACCTTTCCAATGTTTACAAAATCACAGTCCACCGTGCGATCTTCACGGCCTAGCACGTGCGTGTTCGTCGCTTCAGAAAGCGAGGAAAGCACGCGCCATACGCACGAACTCTCAAGATGGCACCGGCTACACGCTCTTTATTGGAAAGGTCTATAAAACGCGCGTTCGTTTTTCACCACCCCCAATAGAAGTCGCAGGAAAAAATTAAAGAAAACAAGCTGCGTTCACCTCCTCATCTCGTAGCCAGAACAAGCCGCCACGTGATCTGGAGCCGATTGTATGCCGTCAATGTTAATAATATAGCCACGCGCTGGGGTTATTGGCAAAGCGACATGTCACGCGTTGAGTTCCAGACATTGTTATGGCTCAGCTATTGCTGCGTCATTGCAGCGATTGGACACGGGTCACTACCCGAATGCTTGTCCACGGCCGGACTGGAAGCGCGCGCTCTCTTTCAGCGCGCGCTTCCAGTCCGGCCGTGGCTTGTCCAGCCATTGATTATCACGAGCCCAAATCGAGTGCTCACGCAATGATCTGGTCCAAAATACGAGCGGCATTCAAATATCGTCACTGGGGGACACTGCAATAACCCAGCTACGTCATCAAGTTTTGCAAAGGAGAGGATGAATGAAAACACTCGCTTTTGTCTTTGAAAGCACACCGCAACAAAGGAGTTTCTTGATCATTGGCGTTGCGCGCGAGTGTACTTGGGTCCCACTAGTGCCAGTAAGCTCGTGTAAAGTGGAAAACATTCCAAGCGAATACCGTTGCAAGGCCTCTTTAAAGTCAAACACATATCGTGCCGAGTTCGAACCAAGCAAGCACCGGTGACATTTTACTGAGGTATTGAACGTTTCATCACTAAAGCCGGGGTCACACTGCCCATACACAAAAGACAGTATTGCCGACACGAGTCATCGCAATGTCCGTGGTTCGAATGCCGCGTGCTAAATTTCTCCTTGAACTCAATGCCATGCGGCCTTCGAAGCACGGATCTGGCGGTGACTCGCTTTCGAATCTTTGTGCAGACTGTCTTTTGTATGATGGATAGGTCTCATGCGCTGGAGCTTTGAACAAAGTGTGGCGCCCTCATTTTGGGTAGTACAAGCTCACCTGAGGCTGATTGGGCCTCGTACTACTCATGGCACCTTCGCCGAGATCTTATCTTTCTGTGTAGTGCTCAAGAATGGAAAAACACCAGTCGACGTCCGAAATCGGCTAGATTAAACGCCGCAAGACAACAAAAAGTGTCAGATTCATGCCATCACCGCTATAGGGTACGCATCTCTTATCTCTGCGTGCTGACGTCAAAACATGTAGCGTCCCTTTTTCCTTTTTTTTTTTAACGCTTGTAACAGAATTTCTTGGCTCACGCTGTTAGCGTCTTAGTTTTGACCTATGCATAGCCTCCTCGATACTCACAAAACCTGGCATAGAGTTTTCGGTCGCAGATTTGGAGCGCGAGGATCTGGTAGCACAGAGCATCAAAGAGCCTTTTCGGGGGAACCTGGACGTCAGCGCACAGCTTTTGCAGCGACGAGGACCCGAAACACATCTTCGGGTCCTCGCGTCTCGCCGCAGCGTCTCACGGCAGCGGCGAGAAGCTGCGTTTCGGCGTCTCGCCGCAGCGGGGCGCCAGTCACGGGGCTCTCCTCTTATCCCTTGTCTGCCTCTCCACCTCTTCCATTTCGGTGGCCGCTTCTCATGGCGATCTGCCAGGCTTTGTCAGTATATAGGAGGCTGTGACCTATGCTTTGACAGCGTTGGAATTGGTGTTATTTCTTTGTATTTTCCTCGTTATCTCGCGTTTTGCACCAGAGCAGGCACGCTTGCTACATCTGTGGCAGTTTGAGACGCTCAAGTTTGCACTACAAAAAACCAGTCCTAACGGGTCCTTTTCGCAGCTCCTCCTGGGCAGTTTGACCCCGGATTTCGGTGAATTTCGAGTGCTTGTGAGGGTGAAATAAACTAGGCGCTGCGAGAGTGGTGGAGTTACAAAGTGGCACGTTTTGAAATCGTCTAGGGACACATTTTTATCACTGGAGAAAGTAACAATTTACGGTTTAGTTGCACATACGCAGTATCCAACACACTGCCCTAAGTGATTGCGAGAATTGCGCGATTTGAATCTCCAATAAACTCTCGACCAATCACCTGCCTCGTTTTCAGAAAAAAAAACTCTCCTGGAATTCGCGTGCAACTTTATTTTTATCGAGTTTTTTAAGCATTTATTAACATTACACCGTACCCACATGCCGTGCACTTACAAACAATTTACGAGGGTCAACCGCTGTCCGAGGTCACGCACACGCACCTCGAAACGCATTAAGAGAGAAAAAAAAATCCACATAGGTCGAAGATTCTTTGCTTAATCTTCGAAGGAGGCAAACGTGGCGTCCCGTGCTCCTCCTTGAGCCTTTCAGTGGCCAATTTGTAGCCGAGAGACACGCAATGCTTGACTGCGCCGTATGCAGTTTTTCAGCGCAATTGGGGTCAAGCGGCGAGCGGTGCTCGATTCCAGGGAAATCGTTAAAACGAAAGCAGCCCTGCCTGCTCGGGGAGGGATGGTACCGCGTCGTCGCGCACTGGGCGGCCTAATTCTGACCGATGGACCCGGTCGTGCCCGCTGGGAGCTTACGTGCACTCTCGTCGGGCTTGAGGGCGACCTTGGATTAGTTTCGGAGATGGAGACTCCAAACATTCGTCACGGTCAAAGCTTCCAAGAGGGAGCGCGAGCGCAGGAGCATAAAACAGGTGAACTCGGATGGCTATTGGAGCTTAGGAGAAATTACTTTAGAAATTACAATCTCGACATTGTCTAACTGAAAAAAAAATGATTAGAAGGGAGGCGAGACGGTGCCAGTCTAACGTAATGATGTATAGAAAGTCAATATAGGTCACTAATGTCTATTTGTCTGCGTTAATTTTGTCGAACGCTTCTGTAATTACTATCGATTAAAAA
The DNA here is from genome assembly GCA_037355805.1 of Ixodes ricinus. NCBI lineage: Eukaryota > Metazoa > Arthropoda > Arachnida > Ixodida > Ixodidae > Ixodes > Ixodes ricinus. The sequence goes on along the minus strand of JAZHYW010010993.1, from coordinate 147,259 downwards.
TAAAGGTATTTCCAGTACGAAGCTATTGACGGAACATTTCTATGATATTATCTTACCATGCTATGTAGCCATTTAATTGTAATTAATATTGAAGAAAGCAGGTCACGATACAAAAATCTACATCTGAAGTAACGACGATAATGCAATTAGCGCAAAGTGGAAGCGAGCTGGACAAAAATAACGATAATAATCCCCGGAGAATGGGTACAAGAGGGACAAAGGACAAACAAAATCTCCAAACTCAGCTAGGTGACTGGTGCGTGACTGAAAAGATCCGCCTGGTCCTGGTATCGAACCAGTGCAAGTGGAGATGTCCCTGGTTCGATACCAGGACCAGGCGGATTTTTAGCCTCGCACCAGTCACCTAGCTGTGTTTGTAGATTTGCGTTAGTCTTTTGACCACCTTGTTCCCCTTCTCGGAGGATTTTTATCGTTATCTGAAGTAAAGCGTGCTTACACTGGGAATCGCACATGGGACCACGCGAATCTGAAACATAGCAGCGAATTATAAAACCGGACAGCACGAAAATGTATTCTGAAAAACTAAAAAGGCCAACGGTTCGTAGAGTGCTCTTCAGACATCGCCTAATCTCGGTCGGTAAAGCTTTCGAACGCCAAAACCTCACGGAGTTTCGGCTGATTTTTAAAGATTTTCTTTCTCCCGTCAGTTCCCAGATTATCCCGCACACCACTCTGTCTACTAACGACTTTCGCAGCAGTTTCGCTCGCTAACTTTCCCGCGCGGATTGGACATTCGCAGCGCCTGGCGGTCTAAACGCGAAGTCACAAGCGCCGATCCCGAAACGCACGATAATTATCGCCCATCGATGCAAGTTCGAGCACACTTGAACGACGGCTCCGACCGTTTTTACCGCTTCCCACACACGCCTGTGTACAAGCAACGACTCCAACGTCGAAACGAGCTCGAGAAAGAACAAAAACTTGCCCGTGTCCATACCCTTCAAATGGCCTCCCATTCCAGGAGGGTACTCCTGAGCGTCGTTTGTTCGTTCGTACTTGTCTCGTCCTAAAGGCAAGCGGCGCAGTTAAGGCAAACACGGTGACGGAAGAACTGCTTCCACAAAGAAAGTTGAGCGGCGTACAACAGCGTGATCGCCAGGCGCGCGCTCACCAAGACTTCCTCTCGGCTCGGGACCGGTGGACCGTGCAAACTATCCGGACAACGTCCGAATCCCCTCCGTAAAGAACACCGCCCAAACAACGAAAGAAAACCGGCCCTGTTCCACGTCACTAGCTTCCCTGCCTCTCAACCTAGCCTCGGCAACATGTGCACACTCGAGCGAGTGTCGGAGGCTCTTCTTTTTTATGTCCATTTAACACTCCGTAAAAGCGAAACTTGGCGTGTTCAAGGTATCAAGTTTTTCTCGTCATGTTTCTTTTACTGAGCGACTTTCGTGCGGATAGCCGGGAGCCGTATTATCCGTGACGAGCCCCTGCCTAGCATGATCTTGTCCGACGATATCGGATGGCTGGTGGTGGGTCGAGGCTTGTAGTACGAAGCAGGCTGGTGCGTAACATTCTCCGCCTTTAGTGTGACGCGGTATACGGGCTCTTTCCATATCAGGCGTTACATATAGGAGTACGTGTCACAACGTGCGCCATCATCTGTCACTCCTATTTCAGCGTGACGAGCCGCGATAAGATATGAGTGACAAATGGTTCGATTGCGAGACGAAAATGTCTATTTTTTCCCCTTGCAGTAAACAAAACTTGGAGACTGGGGACAACACACGGTAACAAAACAGTCTTGGTACGTGTGTTGTACCGCTTGTAACGATCACTTGCCAGAAACCAGATGGCTTCTGGCAACTGCGGTTCCAGCTTTCGGTAGCTTCTTTCCCTCGCCAAAGTGGCAAGCACGTCCCGATGGATTGTTTTTCAACCGTCTTTTTACTTTCTGTCGATAGAACCATCGTGGAGCCACGAACCACCCATCTATTTCGTAATATATTTTAGGCTGCTTTGCCCACGCTTTGAGCTAAAAAAAAAAGGATTCCCTCTTTGTTTTTGCTTTATCGGAGAATCAACCACACTGATTAACGACTGGAGAATGAGGATTAATTATTCCGTCATCTAAGGTCCAAGAAGCATTGTCATCACGATCTCGTTTTGTCTCGCTGTCAGACTCAACTTAGAGAGGGGGGGATAAAAATATACATAGAAAAAAAGGGAATGGATAGACAGGTGCATAAAAAGAGGGGAAGACATCGCTAACGAGGAGTGTAAAGTACAAGCAGAGAAACAGAGAGAGAGAAGAATGCGCATGGGAGAAGCTTCCATTCCGAATTGCACAAAAAGAACCGTGCCAGACGGCATAAGGCTTGGAGAAAAAAAAAAAAGCAGCGCCACCTGGAGAAAATACGAGGCACGAAACGGCCCAGGTTTCCGAAGTGTCTCGGCCCGCTGGGGAAGAGGAGCCGAAGCTGGACGCGATTCGAGGCATTTAAAAATAGCGGGCCGCTCGAGGGCCCAAGCGAAGCGGCCGCGTGACCGCGATGCCTGGCCGACTTCACTGAGGAGCGCCAATACGGCGTGACGACGGGCGGGTCCCCACGCCTTGCCGGGAGCCGTGGACACCGGGCGACCGACGCGTCCCGCGTGCACGAGGAAACGACGGGACAATGAAGAAGAGGCGCCGCGGTGCATATCTATGTATACGGGGCTGCCGGTGGTCGCTGCGTATCTCGCGTCGGCGGTTGCCTGACTGTTAGCAGAGAAGTCACGTCACACTGTAATCCTACCGTAATGCACCCCACTGGCGGCCTGCTTTCATCGGAACGTAATGCGTCGTGCTAGGATAACGCTTTCGTTACTACTGCTATGCGTCCTATTGGTGTCATACTGTAATCATGCTGTAATATACCGCAATGATGCAGATCAGTGCAGATTGTTGAGCCAGTTGGTACTGGGTAATCCACTGATTTCCCTACACACCCCCGGGGAGAGGTGTACACCCCCCCTTATTTTTCTGAAGGCACTCCCTTAATTCGCAACGACTCCTCTATTCTCAATGGCCTCCCCCCTCTGAAACTTTAGACCCCCTAATTTCAATTCCTGGGGAAACCAACATGGTAGAGCTTGAGACGAGGAGTAAGGAGGAGACTGGACAACACGGAGCGCTAACTTCAACTGTTCAATCATCGTGAATTGGAGTATATACACTAAATACTCATTTACATTCACAGTATATGTCCCAATTCACGATGATTAAACTGTTGAAGTCAGCGCTCTTTGTTGCCCAGTCTGCTCCTCTGCCCTCCTCTCAAGCGCTACCATGTTTTGGAATACAATGAAGCATATTGTAATCGAACTTATCGTATCATACTGAGATCACTATTTTAACTATACGGCAATGCGCCATCTGCCATAGTGCTATACCACCATACTGTAATGATTGGTAGCATTCTATAATCGAACTTTAGTGTATCAGGCTGATTTACACAATAACTATACTGCTATGTGCCATATTGACGTCACACTGTCGTCGCACTACAATGTACCACAGATCAGCATCTGCAATAGAACTTTAACGCATCATACTAGGATCACTCTTTAACTATACTCCAATGCGTCATCTGGCATAGTGCTATCCGCCATACTGTAATGCTTGGTAGCATTCTATAATCGAGGTTTAATGTATCATGCTGGGATTACACTTTAACTATACTGCCATGTGTCATATTGAAATCACTACGATATGTTTACGAGTCCGCCACACTGGCGGCGCACTCGTAACCGAACTGTTAAGTACCATCGTATGATTAAACTGGACGAATATACTGTAATGTGTCATATTGTTGTCATATTCTAATCACACTGCGAGTCATTACGCTGGCAGCATACTGCAATCAAACTGCAACGTGCTATACTGAGATCACACTGTGATCATGCTGTGAGGTATCATATTTACATCCTACTGTAATAATGTGCACCAATCTAGCTGCATACTGTAATAAAACGTTAATGTATCATATAGAGATCACAGTGTAATTACACTGTAATGGGTAATATTGGCATCATGCTGCGCTGCGTGGGTATTCCAAAGGGTTGTCGAAATTTCCTCGCGAGTCTCCTAAATTTCATCGGCCGTCCCTGCCCCAAAGTGTCCTTGCAATTCAATAGCACGTTTGATCTTAGACATTCACTGGTCCACCTACCAGACACTGGCTATTATCTGCATTCTTGCTTACCACGTCTGTCAGCTTTTGCGCTGCACTGATTCTTCGCATCAATGACGTGACCAGCAAAGGATCCTCCATTCGAGGAAATCTCCTCGAGGTCGAAGAGGGTGAGAACCCCTAATGTATTGCACAATGCTGGCACCATAGTGTAACTAAAATGTAAGACCTCTCGTACTGACTTCATTCCGATATAAGCCATATATTGTGTTCAAGCAAAACTATTCTGGGAAAATTAAGGAAAGGTCTTTTATTTATACTCCGTTTCACTTCAAGTGTGAGCGTACAGAAGCTGCAATAGTGAGCTCCGGGCTTTCAGGGTCCCTGCCAAGCACGCGGGCTCGGCAGTGCAAGCACTCTTCAGGGCCACATGCTCGCGCTTGTAGCATCGGCTGCGTCTGAACTTAAGCTAAAACGAAGCATAGCTGAACGGAAATTAAAGGATTAAAAATGACTTGGTGGCTTAGTATATAAGAACAAGACAGCTCGGATCAGGTGGAGTAAGTGCAGCACAACCAGCGCGTCGTCCTGTGATCAGGGCCGGCTTGCTATAGAAACAGCGTCTCAGCTGAGACTGGGTGAAATGAAAGCACTGCCAAAATCAGCGCACGAGCTGAGTGGGACTGAAACCGCGTCTCAACTGGACGCGTCTCAGCTGGAGACTTGGGGAAAGAAATCACTTTGAAGTGCTTTCTCACCCGTCTCTGCTGAGACGCTGTTTCTAGCGAGCCGACCCAGGTCTACTTTAAAGGAACGTTTCAGATGACCATAAGCGCTGGCCAAATTGGTCGTCGATTGCGGAGGCACCGGATGCCACCTCAGGCGACCCTAACTTCCTACCGCCTAAATCTTCAAACAAAAAACTTTGGCTTGACGGAGCATTTTGTTTTTTACAGTCTATAAAGTCTGCACGCAAATTGAGGGAACGAATCAAAGAGCGGCGGAAGAAAAACAAGCAGAAGTACAGATATATAAACGTTAGAAAACGACACTTAGTTGCTTGTGTGACCTTTCTGGCAGCCAGGCGCTAACGGCCTGACTGAGCCTCGCTTTGTTTTAATCCGGTCGCATCACTTCGATTGTCGCTTGGCATTGATGCATGCACTCGAGGTTATTGCCATTATGTGCGCCACGGAGTTACTTTCAGCAACGCGGGCATTGCCAGCACACGTCCTCGCTAGTTTCACTGGCTCGACATAACCGGACAGAAACCAGGGATGGTCAGTAACGGCCGCGACCTTATACCTAGTCGCGTTCCAAAAGCGTTAACGTTGCTGTTCGTTCAAATAGTCAAAATTTAGCAGATCGTCGCTGCGGATTGAGCGCCTAGTGGGCGCGTGCTCAATCCATACTTGGAGTGATGGTACAAGCCCCTCTGGAATGCACATCCCTAGCGTACGGTCTACTAAAGGTGCAGCAAGGGCGATTCACACTTGCGCTGAGTCTGACCGCGTGCGAGGGTTGCTATAGCAGCAGCCGCGTCGGCTCTAACATAAACGCGGTAGAAACCGGTTTTGTTAGAGCCGACGCAGCTGTTGCCATAGCAACACACGCACTCGGTCGGACTCAACACGAGTGTGTGGAATCGCCCTTAAGCCTAACTTGAGTGGGATCGCTAACCGAGTCTGTGAGGCGCACCGCGGCTAAAGAGCGCGCAAAGCGAAACATCGCGCTGCATGAGCTTGTGGATTATTCCTGCGTTCGATCACCGCCCTTGCTTGTTTGTTTCGATATGGATGATCGTCGTATCGGCGTGCGGTCGTGCCATTACTACCGCGTAATGAGCTTTAGAGATCCCTGGGTTAGCGGCATTGAGCAAATTCTTTTCATTTGCGACGGAATGATAGCAACTTTTATACAAACAACAGGTTCATACGAGCTCGACATTTGAAGCCCCCAATTTTTGTTCATTATAGACGAATTTCATTATAAACGAATTTTCGTTATAAACGAAATTCGTTATAAACGAAATTTGTTATAAACAAATTTCGTTATAAAGGAATTGCGTTAAAAGCGCGTTTGCCCACTGAAGCTTGCGCATGCGCTGGAATCAGGCTTTCGAAGCCTCGGCGGCGCGTCGCTCTGCAACCGCCTCCAGTGCGTGACGTCAGAAACAAAAGTTGATGTGCGGATAGATCCCGTGCAACGCATGGACTAACCCTCATTCGCCTAGAGTCGGACGTACGGCAGAGACAGCCACGCGTCGCGGACAGGAGGAAACGCCGGCAGAACAATCGAGGCGCCGGGGCTGTTTGCCATGACGTCATTGTGGACGGTGCCCAGCGCGGCGCGCCGTGGACGACCGGACTGCATGCAGTCGACGGCGCCGAACGCATTGCGTGCAGGAGGCGCCATACGCCGTAGCGTGACGATGATCGGTGTCATGCACAAGCAACGTAACCTGTTGCTTCTGCAGGGTGAGGTCACTAAGCGAACGTATTTAAAGGAGCGGTGCAACGATATTCAATTGGAATGTTTTTCACTTTACACGAGCTTACTGGCCCTAGTGTGACTCAAGGATACTCGCTCGCAACGCCACTGGCCAAGAAACTCCTTTGTTGCGGTGTAATTTCAAGGACAAAAGCGATCATTTTCATTCAATCTCTCCTTTGCAAAATTTGATGACGTAACGTGGGGATCGCAGTACACCCAAGTGACGATATTTGAATGCGGTTCATAGATTGGACCCGAGCATTGCGTGGGCACTCGATTTGGGCTCGTGATAATTACTAGCTCGAGAAGCATTCGGGTAGTGGCCCGTGCCCAATCGCTGCAACGACGACAATAGCCGAGCCATAACAATGTCTGGAACTCAGCGCGTGTCCTGTGCTTTGCCAACCCCAGCGCGTGGCTATGATCAACATTGGCGGCATATAATCGGCTCCAGATCACGTGGCCGCTTGTTCTGGCTGCGAGTTGAGGGAGTGAACGCTGCTCGTTTTTCTTTAATTTTTTCTGGGACTTCTATTGCGTGGGGTGAAAAACGAACGCGTGTTTCATAGGTCATTAACGTCAGGGATCCGTTCTAAGCGGTATTTGCGCAAAGTACAAAAATTGTTGCATCGCCCCTTTAAGTTAGTGTAGTCTTGGCAATTAAAGAAAAGTAATTTTTAAAACTACAACTGCATTTTTAGTGACTGGAATCATACAACTTCCATTTGGTACCCAGCGTGCAGCTAAGTTCAATGACAGTCACATTTTGGAATTAGATTAAGGATTAAGCGTATTCACGTTGATTTAGCCTCAGCACGGGCGCTTACTATATGCCCTTTGAGTTCCAGCGCCGACCTGGGCGTTGAATAGAACGGAACCGGGTCACTACCTTTTCACGGGTGAAAACTGAATTACTTGTCAGTTTCGAACGCCGATATATGGTCCAATTTATACTACGTTAATTGGACATAGATGATATCCGTTAAATGCTTTTGCTCCATGAAACCCCAATCTACTCTACTACTATATCCAGCGCTGCGATGCTTCTGAGTCGATAAAAGTGTCCAAACTGATTTGCAGTCTAAACGATCCCCAATAACCTGATAAAGCAAATGCGGCCCAGACGACAACAACTTTGACATAATTTCCTTCTCCTAGCTGACACAACGCTTTGTTTCCCATTTCGATTACACCTCAACATCCAGGCGTTAAACGACGCACAAATTGGAGCAGCGCTCATTTCCGGAGGCTAAGCGAATCGAATGAAACTAGACACAAGCCACCCGCTCGGACGAACGGAGAATAAAAATTATCACAAAACGGAAAATTAGATTAGGCCACGCGCGAGCTCCGCAACCAACCAACCAAGTTCAGGTTGTCCGTTTAATCGGGAGCCGTGATTGACGCCAGATCAGAGCCAGACAAGCGAGCGGAAGAGTAGATAGACGCCGCGAGCCGGCAACCCTGGAGCTCAAAAATCTTCTAGGCAACGAGCGGTCAATAATCTGGGTCATTTAAAAAGGCTAGTCACCGATTTGATTTCATCTTTCTTTGCCCAAAAGCGCCTTTATAAGGTCGGCGCGCGGAGGCACCCGACTTGTCATCTAGGCCGGCTGCAGGAATTACGTCGCCCTGAGTTACCCGAGCAAGGTCGGGCGCGCCTTTAATGCGTCCGCTTTACTCTTCCCCCTCCCCTCCCGACTGCAGAGCGTTTGTGATCGCTGTTATCGCTGGGCGTGGAGGAGCGGTTGGCCGAGATTGGATCTTGAGGGCGCCCTTGCCGCGTTTGCTGCCCAGGTATACGCGGCGGGGGATTGTCCCGGATTTTTGCGTTACGTCAGGTGACTACAGTGTTGCGATATGGATGCTAAAGGATCGTCCTCTGTCTGGGAACGATGAAGCGAAGACGTGTGGTCTTCATAACCGCGTCAGGAAGTTCCGGCGGAGGCGCATGCGGCGAGGCTAAATAAATGAAAACCCCACATATGGAGGATGCCATCAAACTTCAAGCCTATACAAGTTACTTTTCATCGTGCGCCTTTCTGGATTACCGTGGTCTTGGCCTAACGCAATTACACAATAGTCAGTCTTTTTTGTTTGTTTTCTTATCCGCAGACGACTTAGGGAAAGGGGTAGTAGTATACGTATATGGCTACCTTCGAAACTGGCCCACTTTTCACTTTTCGCGAACTGGTGCGAACACGCGCTCATCAGCAGTAATATAAATCTGCGGTTTTCGGCTGATGGAGCCTTCATCGCTACTGTTGGTCTTACATTACTAACAATCTCGACTGGCTCATGAATGGGGATGGTACGTATATCTTCTAATCCACGTCCAGTTAACTACACATCGGCTCCTTGGGACTTCTTCTGGATAATTCTGGGCTAATATATAGGGCTCAGATGCGCAGTGCAATTCAGTCTCTGAAGTGTCTCGCCTAATGCAGCGTTCACGCCTCGGGAATTACCGAGACGTCGAGAGACACGCCCTGGGGGCCCCTCGGATGACATAATAACTCTATACTTCGGAAGGCGCCGCACCCCAATCAACGTCTGTAAAGGATCTCCGTGCCTCTTTCTTTTTTTTTTCTCTCTTTCGCGCAATGCTTTAGCTGGAGGCGGCCAATAAACATGTTAGCGCCTGCGTTTTACAGCCAAATTGGAACACGGTCACATGACCCCCCCCCCCCCCCCCCGGCCAAAAAAGAAAAAGAAAGAAAAAAGTAAAATAATATGTAGCTCCTTCAGGATCCTGGAACCAGCGCTCCCACACGGGCCGCCCCGTCCCGTAATTCGGACGCAGCGTATATCGGCGCGAAATCGGAACGCGGCGGCCAAACGCAAACTGTGACGGCAGATGAACACGAGAGGACCATTTCCTCCGCGGCTCCCGGCATCGAGGCCACGTCCCAGATGCATCCGAGCGTCGAAGGATCTCCAGATTCCCCCCCTCCCCCTCCCCACAGCGTTTCCTTCACGGAGTGATAGAGCCAACTAATATTGCCCCCCTTCCCCCTAAACGTCATTAATCCATTACTCCATGAACACAGCGCCACCTAGCATACGTCAGCGTCGCCGCCAGTGCGTCTCGCGGCGAGTGCGACGCTTGGACGCTGCGACACTTGGACGCTGCGACGCTAAGCCGGACGCGTTGAACTTTAGCGTGTCTGCCACTTGGAGGCGGGTCGGGAAGCCACCACTGATGACGTCACGAGCGGGCCTTGTCTTCTAAGCGGCGTTGGTCCATCGGACACGCGTTCTCTTCTGCTCGCGCTTCGTCAGTCGGTGTCTGTTGTTTGGAGTTTCTTATGCATATGCGCGGTTCGGGTTGTAGACGCCTGTATAACGGCTTACCTTGTGCGCTTTTGTTTGATCGTTTCGCCAAGGGCTGCGTGCACGCCAAGGGAAGCGGAGGAGGTGTTGTTGTCCGTGCGGAAAGTTGATTACGGCCGCCGGCCTGCCCGGTCGTTATGCGGCGGGCGTCTGGCTCGGCCGCAGAGCATCACCGCGCGTCGTCGTCGCCGTAACCCGCGCGCGTCTTCGTGGAACGGGGATTGAGATTACCCGGTCGCGCGCTTCGCTCGCGCGCGCTGGAAAGAGTTTGTTTTTTCTACCAGTTGGGACATAATCTTCGAGTCGCACCTGGGACGTTTCTGTCGTAATCTCGACAGTTTAGCGCGGTGCTGCGGGGCTTTCTTCTGGGGCGTTTAATTGGGGCGGGACAGACAAGGCCGCGTTCGGCGCCACGACGACAGTTCGGTATGAAGGGACCCGCTGGATGGACCAATCAACGCTCGGCGTTGCGACACGTGACCACATTTCTTATGGGCCTATAGGTGTACGGGTAAGTCCCGTGGCGCCCGGTCGGCAGTTTGTTTGTGCGGCCGAGATTGTATTGGCGCTCGAGGCGTAGTTCAGTGACCTTCTCGAGATCTTGGTATTTTCGGAGTGGTCCTCCGAGGAGGTATAGGGTCATGTTTTCGATAGAGACCTCTCGTTTGGTGTAATTAAAAATTGGCAGATAAAATGTCATTTGCTGAAGACTCCTTTTCAAGAAGCGAGGAGATCGCTCGTGGTAGGACGCTGTAAAGGTCGCTACGCACAGTTCCGTTTGAAAAGCGCTTGAATGGGTTTCACTGCGTTCCGGCTGCGAGAAACCAGGACATCCCCGCTTCTTATGTCGCGTGCCAAACTATTCCTTGAATCGGATTCCACGCTTCATACGAAGCACAGAGGAGCCGGTGACTCGCTTTCGTTTTTCGACGCGACGCCGTACAAACGCACACAAACGCTCTCAAACGCAAATGTGCGAAGGGTCCTTACAGTAAGATTCACTACGGAGGCGCGTGAGCTCCTCCGTAGTCCTTACGGAGGCGCGTGAGCTCAGCAGAATGCTTTCGTTTGTACGAGAACTCGTGCATGAGAAGGCGCTCTTCAAAGTCACACGCTCGTACCTTTGTACGCACTCCAGATGTTTGTGAGATGGGGCATCCTGGTTTAGTGCACTATCGACGTCATCACTTTGAGACGAAGCCACGGGTGTACACGAGCACTGTGTCAACGTTCGACTGAGCCTCGGGTTCGGCTAACGCGGCCAAGGGCTCCCGATCGCTGAGTTGACACCACCCGGCTGCTTGTGATGATGTCGTCTGGAGCTGGCTCTTCTTGCAGCCGCTGCTCATTCGACCTAAAGCCTCTTAATGTTTTAAAAGTAGCGCAAGGTGCGTTGATGCACGAGGCACGTGCAGCGTGCAGCCCTCAGGAAGATCATGGTGGCACAGCGCATCACTGAGCTAGATTTCAGACGCCATGTTCTTCCCAGAAGCGGCGCGCGGTACGTGTCTCGAGCATTTCCACAACAAGGAATGGCGCCACTTTTCCCAGGATAGAGGCAAGAGTAGCCGATGATCTGGCTGGTTAGCTTTGATAACCTCTAAGCGCCCGCCAACAAAATTGTTACTGTTTAACTATACTCAAACCTTCTAAACCGCGGAACATTTACAAACGAAAGAAAGCCAGTTTTTTTTCTTTTCGAGTCCAACAATTTAATGAATAGTCACAAGGGCCCTAAACTTGTCACACACGAAGTTGGAGCAGAAAGTTTGCTGAGCGCGCCGATTGCACGTCGGCGAAAAAACGCGAAGTCATCGTCGTGATAGTCCAATCGGTGCGCTCCGTCAAGTTCGGCCCCAACTTTGTGTTTGACGAGTTTAGAGGTGTAGGTATCACACTGATCTTCGGGCGTCAACTGGCTTCGACATTAGGCAACCCCACACAACACTTCACGTATGTCTAGCAGCTACAACCATATTTCTTACGACCTCTTAAAGTATATCACTCTAAAAAGCCTGTGCCTCTACTGTCCCGAACAACACTCGGTAAGCCAATCACCGCAAGTTATGGAGCCGGGAGGCCACTCAGAAAATGACGATGCCGAAACACATGTTTAGACCAAAAGAAACGCAGTCTGAGTTGTGACATTAAACAATGCAAACGTGACGTTTTGCATTTTTGCGTTTTTTTGTCTAAACATATGTTTCGGCATCGTCCTTTGCTGAGCTGCCTCCGTAAGGGGCGGTGATTGGCTCTCCGAGTGTTGTGCGGAAAGTAGACGCAAGGATTTTTTTTTAGTGTGCAGGTTTTGTTACTTTGTGACTATGTAAAAAAAGAAAAAAATATATATAAACTCTCCCAGTAAGGCTTCTTTTCCAAATAAAATACAACAGATGTCTAAAGCTCACTAATCCCACGCCCCGAAATGAAAATAAAAACACGCTCACCCGGCATTTCTAATTCCATTAATAATGCCAATTAAAGCAAACGCCTAACCCAAAGGCCTCGCAAAAAACTCGTAATTATCGTGTTGCTCGTATGGCTGCGAGGGCACCAAGAAACGCGACCGAGACGCTGCGGTTTTATCCGAGATGCACGACGGGCGAATGTACACACGGGGTTAACCTTGGAGACGCCGACCATCAGCAACCTCCCGAACAATGGGCGCACTCGAATCAGCCAAGGAAACAATAGAGGCACGACTGTGTTTTGTTTTGTTTTTTCCCGCAACGACGACGAAGCTCCGATCCGAGACATGGAAGCTTTCGAGGGCGTCGGACGTGTTCCAGTGGGAGGCTGGTGCGGAGTCCACCAATTACAGAGCCTCGGCATATCCGCGTGCGTTACGCGGCAGCAGATATGGTTGCCTCGCCCTTTTCCGGGTTGAGCCCGTTCGAAAAGCTTCCTTATTTGCCTCAGAAAGGAGCGCCTATAATCTCAAAAGCCGCAGTAAAGGAGTGCATTGAAGTCGACCGAGAATTCCAGGAAATGCAATAGAAGCGAACGGTGCCATAACGATGACGTGCCACGCTTGGCTAAGCGGACGGACCGGTGAAAACAAACACCTATAGTCGCCTCTTCTTCGCACGCTACCTTGTCGTATACGCTACCAGAAACTTGGGTATTCATCCTGCCCCGCAATGCATTTACATTACCGGTCATCGGGGCGCCTTTATTCGGTTCAGCCGGTGCTCGGCGCCATGAAGGGGCGGAGGTGACTTTTGGCCACTGAGAACTGCGTGACCGTTTGGGGCCGGACATCGATCGCCCTTCTCGTTGGTACGGGGAGTAGACCATCGTAGACCATCGACAAGTGTTTCAAGTGTATCGCGGTGCAGTTCGCTCTCGGGGACTGGCGGGACTGTAGCGGTTCAAGACGGTCTGATTCACTTGGTGCAGTCTTCATCCTTTGCCAAGCTGGTTCGGGCATCTGCCGACACAGAAGCAACACACATGACCGCAACGATAGTGTCACCTCGGGACAAGCTTACTTTTTATGCCACATAGATATCAGCTCAAGAAGCATTCGGTCGCTCACGAGCGACCAATCGCAGACGAAGAATAATACGCGCCCATGTCTTCCGCAAGCCGGTTCGTCCTCTCCATGAGGGGAGAGACTCTTTCCGTCAGACGACGCTACTTTTGAGCATGGTGAACGCGTCCTACAAGGCCGGAAGGCCCCAGACTCGTCAAAAATTTGGTCACGTGGTATATGCACCGACTAACCGGCAAGGGAAAGATGAATATTTGAGAGTGTTGGCGCGGAGGAGAGCTGAGTGGGAGCTTTACGTCTCGCAGCTGTTCCTCACGTTGGTTTCAGCGAGGTGTACGGGGAACGGTCGCCCCAGTGGGCCCATCGTAGTCGTCGTGTCAGCTGTGGCGAGTGACGCCAGTGATGCGCCACGCCAAAAGCGCGAACAACTATAGCATGACAGCTGCCAAAAGCCCCTTTGTGGAACGGTTTGTAGGCATCTCAGTCGCCTTCGAAGAGAAACGTTTTTAGCTTCCCGACCGACAAAAAGGAACACTTATATCGAATGTACGAATAGTGAAATTGTGGGTTCAAAATCAAGAAGCCGAAAGCAGGCCCCGTTGCTCGATTGACAGGCGGTGGCAGCGAAGTCGTCTTCGGCCGCGGCTATGGAAAAGAAGGCGAACTTCGAAGCGTGACCCGCAAAAGCATCCACGACCGACCCTCATCCCTCGCGATTGTACCTTTTCCTGTACACATCTTGTTTTCTATTCTACCTATATCTATATTGAATGTTTTCATCTCAGATTGCTCAGACCAGCCCGGGATGTATTTTGCTGTCTTCGCATATCACGAACGCCGTGTATACCCTTTGGGTATAGGCGAGCAGTTGAACAACATGATGTTCTCCAACTGCTGTCTACTGAAAAGACAAGGTTGGTTTTTCGGTAGGCTTTATTAAAAAAAAAAGAAAAAAAAGAAGAAAATACGGTATGAATGGAGAAGAACCAACAGTAGCAGAAGAAAAGAAAAAAAACTGAAGTGGCGAGCAAAATAGCCCCTCCAATTGACGACCCACCAGTGTACAAGCCCGGTAGAAGGAAAACCAGCGAAAGTGTGTTGACCGAAAAGAAGATTGCTTCCTCCTTTCGAAGTCCGCAAAAATAGCGGTATATAACCTTCAGAAAGGAACGACCGACTTAGATTTGTTTTTCTTTTTCCATCGCTCGATGTATTAGTTTTAATGAGTGCCACGGTCCTCAACAGCTACTACTCCATAGCGTATGGATAATCGCTCTGGGTTCTTTCGACGGTGTGCCGTGTCCATGGCGATAGCGCAGAGGAGCGGGCAAACTATCTCGGGATGCGGGTTGGAGGGTTGCTTTTGATAGACTTCGTGGAAGTGCATTTCGGTTCAGCGAGACTGCCAGCTAAAGTTGCGATAATCGAGTGAGCGTTTGGCAATGCACGTCCCTGCTGTGCGACTGCCATATCCTGCTAGGAACCCTAAAATTCGGGCTTGTTATACCGGGAGCGACAGAGTAAATGGACGGAGGATGCTTGCGGATCGCGAGGCTAGGAGGATGTTCAGGTTGCTCAAACGCTTTATTTTTTCTTTCTGTCTTTGAGTCGGCCCTCTCCGTTTTGATCCTAAAAAGGCGACCTATGGGGCATATTTTTAAACGTCTACGTGTCCTCGACCGCGTATACAGTGAACATCAATGAAGGACGTTTTTTTATTAAACCTTTTTTTACCACTAACTGAGTAATTGCGAAATATTTAATTTTTTTGTTAAAAGAACAGGAAAGTAACCAAGGATGTGAAGAACATATCGCAAAATCATTTGAAGATGAAGAAGATTACAAAAAATTCCAAAGACAACAACGAATCGCGTCAATAATAATCGTAACATTCCTCCAAAACAAGTCACAAACACACGGATCAAGCGTAAACAAGAACAAAGTGAAAGTGTATTATTCACCTTGGAAGCATGTATGTGCCGAGCCACTTCCGGGGTGTTATTTGCAAAGGTTAAAGAACAGTCTTTGCCGTAAATCTGAGGATGTGGAACCGGATACTTTCATTTTGTGTTAGACAACATGTGAAAACGTATAGTCCTTCGATGCAGATTTACAATAGAGAGGTTCACCAGAACGCCAGAGCGCTAAAATCAACAGATTCTTGCAAACGCGTGGAGCTCAAGCTACACCCAACGGTCTCGGATGAGAAAAAGAGAGCTATGAGCCCAGGGCAGCGGCGCCAAATGACCACTTCTCGTGACCGAACTGGCAAACACCAAAACATCCACACTCGGCGCGCGGCGGAGGCTAACACCGTATCGGCTACGCTGAATACTTCTCACTAACCTCGATCCTTATGCAGGCCCACGCCGGGTATTTTTCTTTCGAGAATAGGGCGACACTTTCCGAGGTTGCCCAGCGGTAACCGACACGAACGCATCTTTAGAAGCGAACGAGCGAGGAAGTGAGGCGCGGGGGCAGACGAGCGAAATCGTTCAAGGACTACTGGTTTTCATCATCCTTAATTTATGATCATCACCATCATCGGCAGCGGGGTGCATGCCGCAGCGCCGCGCTCCTCTCCCCTCGTTGAAAATAAGAAACACGTGACCTTGCGTTCCACGCGAAACAAAACAAGCGAGGACGGAAAGGCCACCGAAGAATCCACGACGAAGAAGGCCAGAGGTGACGGCCTCCCCGGAGGTCAAGACGTGTCCAGTTCCTGAAGCGGCCGCCAGGGGCAACTGCCGCGAAAACGAAACTAGATGCCGTAATTGGATGAGCGCTGGCTTTTATGGTTCGGTGCGAAGATGCCAAGTTTACGGCCGACCTCCTTACCTGGTCTTGACCAGGGACTTTTAACCCGACCGCGTTTCAAGAGGCTCGTTGCCGATTCGCTCGGAAGACGCGGGCGGCGGAGATTTGGCGCACGCAGACCATCATCAACGCCAAGAGTGATAGCGAGGTACCAAGACAGGAATATCGAAATGCAACACAGAAGATAGGGATAAGAAAAAAACTATGAAAATACACAAAGAAACATGCTTGAAAGAGAAGGAAATATATTGGTATAATATTCTCAAGACAAAGAAAGATGCTTTGAGCCTTCGGGAGTCGAGGAAGAAAAATAGTAAGAGGAAAGTGGGCGGTCACATTACGACTTCGCTGGTAATGAGGATTTTTTTTAAGCATGAAAGTTTTTTTTAACGGAACATCATCCCAAAAGTTGTTCGTCCGTCCTTCAGTGACTTTCGGTGTTTAGGTCAGTTGTAGTCAATTGATGTCCTTGACGTAACGTGATTTATACACCAATTAAGTTTCCCGCCAAAGCCGACGAGGAAATATATGTCGAGTGATATGACGTCACGTGACTTATACACCAATTCAGTTCCCTCACTACATTTGGCGGGGAAATGTGATGCCACGTGTCCTACGTCCAGGTCATCAACTTAGTTTCCCGCTAAATTTAGTGGAAAATTGACGTCACGTAACCTAATGTCACGTGACCCATTCACCAATTCGGCTTATCCACTAAATTTAGGGGTAAATAGACCCCCCGTGATCTGACGACACGTGGCACATACATCAATACCATTTCCTGCAAAGTCTAGTGGAAAATTGACGTCATATGACTTATACATCAATTTAATTTCCCCGCTGGATTTAGAGGGGGAATTGACGCCACGTGATCTAGGCACCCAGTTTCCCCGCTTAATGTACGGGGAAAATTGATTAAAATAAAGGTTCGTCACTCTTTCAAGTAAAACAGCGCCAAAGTAAAAAACATACAAGAAACAAGGAAGGCATAGACACAGCGCTGGCTTTCAACTGCTGAAAGTCGGCACTATCTTTGTGCCTTCTTTGTTTCCTGTGTCTCGTTTCTTCACGCTGTTGTACCTTGTCAGATGATCCACCAACTCGCTCAACTTTCTGCCTTGTCGTATTCATTCCCCGAAACGACGGTTTAATGTCTTTTAACTATATAGTTTTAAACGATCGCACCTTAAATACTGCATTTTATGCATTAGAGGACTCTATAAATTAACGTCGCTGCCAATTTTTTTGTTTGAACGTCACATTACGAAATAATATTGATGCCATTGTAATATGCTGATTGTTACTGTAACAAGCTAGGCGTTATAGCAACAGAGAATAGACGATAATATTGTGAAAATACGTGTTTACGTGAAATATTTCTTGACTTTATCATTTTAGTTTCACCTATTTCATCCTTCAAAAGTAACGCTTCAACTGCAACGCTTACAGTTTGCCTCCTTTCGTAAACTGATATTTTATTATAATTTTCCGACGACAGCCAATAACCAAGCTTTCTTATTACAGTTTGCGAATGCTCAAAGCAAACAACAAACATATCGTGCAGTTTTGCGATGAGGCACAAATTAGGGCTTCCCATGGCTATATGCTAAAAAGCTACACGCCCATCAGGGAGTTTTGGTAGATGGTTTTCGCCGTCCCGCAACGCTCTCCGCAACCCGCTACGATACCCGGAACTCTATAGTACAGTCAAGGCCATCGCCCCGCAGGCACAGTAGCGGCTTCTTCGGTGCGGAGGGCTTAGCGGAGGGGGAAACGCGGTCTACCCGAAAATACCCCATTCTCCATCACGTTTTTGAGAGGACGAGCACGCAAACGATGCAAATCACGTTCAGTCGCTGTTTGTCGCCGTGCCTTCCAAACTGAAAGCGTACGAACGGCGCCCTCAATGAGCGCTCGATTGCGGGTGATGGGAGAGCCGTGCGCCGAACAACGAATGCGTGGTCGTGGGTGGTTGAGCCATAATTGCTTCCTTGGCATCCGAAGCCCGTGCAGCAACGTCTGATGCGGGTTCGCGCCTATTGTCTCGGTCACTCGCGTAACCTTCGGCGAGTCGGAGTCCCATCCTTGGATAGCTTCTTCCAAGGCACAGGGCCAAAAGGATTGCGGCAAGCGCCGCGTTTTGTAGCGCGCTTGCACGCGCACGATATCGCACCAGCAAAGGTACGCTGATTCGCGTGCTAAATGAAGTAAATTGGCGTGTGTATGTTATTACAGCCGGAACTTGGTCTGCCTCAACGGGCGACTTGTCTCCCAGCTGTAGATGAGAATTTGGCGAGTGCGGTACAACCGCTAGCCTGGGGTCTTTAACGTGCACCACGCAGTAGTGATACACGACCGCACGCCGGTACGATGCTCATCCAGATCGAAACGGGCAGGGGTGGGATTGAACCCAGGATCCCTGTGTTCTTCAGAGAGAGCTTTCGCTCCACGTACTCCGACCTGGTGTGCGTCGGCTCTGGTGTGCGCTAGCCCACTCGACCACCGACTCTTCCTTTGTCTTGCGTGCTCTTGCACCAATGAGTGTGAGTTAGTCGAACGGAACATCACGATGTACTGCATCCCCCAAGTGTGCCACATATCTCGGTCATCGGAAAACAAAAACGTGTTCACTTTAAACAGATAATCTTGAAAGTACTGGTTTTGTATGGGATAATTTATACCTAGAAATTTCGAATATATTTCAATTATTGCGTATATTTTTATTATTCGATGGGTACTTTTAAGAAAATTTAATTTTGGCTGTAATTAATTGATTAATTAATTAAAATTAATAAGACAGAAATCAGTTTTTACGGGGCTCGCATGAACGTCATATTCATTTAAAATATTTGTAACTCGTGATGCTCACCATAGCAAAAAAATAGTACTTACTATTGTGGGACGTTACAAAGCCATACATGATTGCCTCTATTGCCTCAAGAATTGAGGCGATCTAGGAAATACTGGCACACTTCTTTGTTCGCGATAAAGGAATGGCAAGGTCATACCGCACATCACAAGTTCAGACGGGGAGCGAGCCGCTGCCACAGGGGTGTAATATTAATATTTTTTAATCAGTCAATAAACAACTTCCTCTGATGTAATTATGTAATACAAGTTAGTTATGCTTTGTATGTATGGAATTATCTATGAGATTAGCTTGCGAAAAATTTGACGAGTTAATGAATCAACTAGGAAAAACAGCTAACGCCTCAATGGCTGCGCTGCCGCTTCACTGGCACGGACACTCATTATACCAATTACAAGCGCGGAGCCCCAGATCAAGCGACGTTTCATTACTGGCTCCGTAACGACGAATTAGTCAATTAAAGTGCCGGCTCTAGAAATGAGGCCGACTGTCATGGCTACCGTAAATCTGTAACAGCGAGCCGCCAAACAGACAGATCAGAAGCAAAAAAAAGAAAAAAGACGAAAGAGACACGCCCAGGTGAATACGCGCAGCATACCCACGTGGGTATACACTCTCGTATTTAGAAGAGGGATACAGAAAGTCATTCACTTCGTCCGCAAATAACCTCTGCCCGAAGGTGATCTCAACTGATATGTCCCACCCAGCAGCTTTGGATTAGTGTCCGCATTGTGAATCTTTTATGTATATAAAACATAAATATCCGGTGTGCCAGAAGCACCAAATGCAGCGGGTCGTATACTACAGCATTCGCGGCAGAGAAATAAAGGTCGAATCGCAGACTGCTTCGCACTTGCTGAAGCCTTCCCTTCTGGCATACTGTCCCGCAGTGCACGGCGGGCGAGACCGTCACAGAGACAGCCGACCTTAGGGTCTTGTCCCACCGGAACAACAAACGACAAACATCGCTCGCAGACATTACAAGTATGCATCTCTATAAGAAACGTTTCCTACGCCTGGAAAGTAATTCCGACTGGCCAGAACAAAATAGTATGTTTGCGAATCAAATGCAGCGATCGAGGTAGTTGTCGGACCGGGACAACGTTATCACATTAGCTCAATTACGGAACTGCTCATAAACGCCGCTTTCATGAGCGTAACCTCTGTAAGCGAAATTTATTTTCCAAGTTGCGGGTCTTTAAATATTATACCCTACTCACACGGGCATAAAAACACCTTTAGCTCAAAAACCTTTTCTTTTACAGTTTACGATTTTACGCGCTTGGCGAGTGCTCGAGACCCAAGAGCGCGGGTTCATTCGCCAATTGCAAAGGGACCTAAACGCTCAAGGTGCATCCCTGTGAATGTGCTCGTATATTAAGTTTTCTAGCTCGCAACTGCCAATAATCGAAAGATTGAGCGACGAAAAAAAAATGGACGGAATTCGTCGCTCGTTTGTGTCGTTTTGTTCATTGCCCCGAACCTTAGATATCTATCCTGAACCGATTTCCATCGACGAACTGCAGTGCACTCACGTTTCGAATTTCAAACTTTCGCAAAAATAAAACAACAACAACAACAACAGTTAGAGCGACAGCGCCCTAATTGTTTCAGAGTCGAGAGAAAGTGTGCCGGAAGGCCCGTCAAAATAAAAAAAATTAACAAAAATACCCAATAAATTTCCCGGTTTCTTGCAGAGGTCCGCGAACAGGACGAAGTGGAGAGTGCGTTCCCTATTGACGCAGCGCGTTCACGGTCCGTTCGCTCGTTCCCGATTGCGTATCCTTTGGCCACGACGCCGTTGACGCGAAAATTGCTCGCTCCATAGGTCCGCCGCCGAGCAGCCTGGTTCCTGAGGCCACCTCTTACAAAATTTATATCTGGCCAGACCTGAAGATTTCAGATATGGCCATATCAAATATTGGCCACATATAACCTGATATGGTATATCTGCCAGATATAGTCTCATAAAGCCAGATATAGCCGGATATCCCTGGCCAGGTATGGAAATCCCAGATCTGGCTAAGTAAGGAAATTCCAGATCTCGCCAGGCATATCAAAAGGACACAAGCCTGAAATCAGCACTTTATATCTTTATTTTCTACCAATTCTCCCAAGTGCCCTCGGCCCACACTCAAGGAATTAAAGGAACGGTGATCCTTCAGCTCCCGAGTGATCGCTAGTTTTGACCAATCCCATGGTTACACAGTTTTGAGTGTAGATTTGTAGTCACCCTGGACAAGCGTCCCAAAGGGCTCAGTGACCTGTCATATCACTTTTAAAATTTCTCGTCAATGGTAGCGTTTTAGCGTTTATGATACTGTGCACTCTGTCCAACCCTTCAACAAGGCTGAGGCGCCAGAAATCTCTTACAATATTATCATTCTTGTGATTGTTGTTTTAGCAGGAATTACTTAAAAGCCGAGAAATCACAACAGCGAAAACCGGGATTTAGCTCCGGATTCAGCGGAGCTGTTTCTAGAATTTTTAGCGTTTTTAACTTAATATCAGCGTCTTTGAAGCTGTACGAGAATGATAATAATGTAAGAGATATGTCTGCAGCTCATCCAGGTTGAAGGTTGAACAGAACAGGTACTGACATTGGCGAAAAATGTTAAAAGTGATATGACAGCTTCAATACGACACTTGTTCAGGGTGACACAGAATTACACTCAAAACTGTGTAACCAAAGAATTGGTCGAAATTTCCGATCACTAGGCCGCTGAAAGAAACACCGTCCCCATGATTCCTCGAGTACGGGCCGAGGCGTTTTCGGGGATTTAGCAAATTGTCTATGCCGGCGTAATGTTAACACTTCAAAATAATTAATTCTACATTGAAATCCTCGTGAAAATTAGCACAAATAATCTCAAACGTAAGCTTGCGAAAGCTGAAGTTTGGGATTATTTGTGCTAATATTTAGCTTGCGAACAATGAGTCATTCACATTTTGCTAACAAAGTAATTTTTTAACTTTTTTAAAACTTCTAATATATTGAAAACAGGCCGCCAGATAAAGCTGTATATACGCCAGATAAGGCTGTGTATACGCCAGATAAGTCTGTATATATGCCAGATAAGTCTGTATATACGCCAGATCAGGCTGTATATCGCCAGATAAGTCTGTATATACGCCAGATAAGTCTGTATATACGCCATATCAGTCTGTATATACGCCAGATAAGTCTGTATATAGGCCGCATATAATCATATAATGTTTGATATGGCCAGATATGGCCCAGATATAAGATTTCCATACGGGCACCCTCCGTTTTCAGCCACAGATCGGTTTATGTCCAATTCACCTCGTTTAGCCCAGGGTCAGATGGGAGCGCCTGGGCCGACTTGCTGCAGCGTCTTAGGAAGCCTGGGGAACTCGGGAGCTTGAAACTCGCGTGCCACTCCACAGGTGCGCTGGCTTTGGCAGTGCTTTCTTTTACCGCCTTAGCTGAGGTTTTAGGAAGGTGGCCCTGATTTCATTCGGTGATATTTTTTTATTTTGTTTTACACCGAATTGGTCCGTCCGAGAGCTGGGGTTTCAAAACGATTGATATAAGAACTGTGTAATGTAGCGCCGCATCGCCTAATTACCCTCTAAGTTTCATGAGGAAAGATCTTGAAGTGGTGTCATAATTACTCGCCGCTACGTTTTCCCAAATAAAATTTAGAAGGAAAACGCTTCCTGCTAAATATGGCGCTCGTATAATGAAATGAGCCCAACAGGAAGAACGGTTCTTTCAACATTCTGTTTTGGCTTCCTCCCGCAGCGTGGTGTGGAGCGGATACAGGCTACCTGCAGATATAAATGAACACGTGACAAGCGTAAGCTTCATCATAGAGATCAAGCACCTCGCCTTCTCATTGATGTAGCAAATCTGCGATATAGTTAGTAAATTTTGTTCTTTCAGCTGTTTCGCGCAGAGTACGTTAACTATACCAAACGGACTACTGCAATCAGTTTTACCGTACACGCCGATGATTTTGCTTTTGCGTAGTCAGATGGGATTTGTTGTATGGACGTTCGTGGAATGAAGCCTGCCTTTGAAACATCGTCTGGTGCATCGCCGTAATTTAGTGATAGCCTGGTTAGTGCAGCGCGACTGCCTAGTCGCGCTGCACTAACCGATTATTGTACCGGCCACACGCCAGTACAGTAATACTCCAGATAGAATCGACTTGTGACGAAGATCGAAGCCAGGAATTATCCCTCGGTCCTGTGCGCGTAGACGCTCAGGATAAAGCGCGTTTCGTGCGCCTGCTACGGTACAAAATTGCCAAGTAGGCGTCTTAGTTTGCTGCGATGAGAAGAGCCCGAGAGCTGACTTCCTTGGCACCATTACCTATGTACCACTTCGAGTAAAATTGGGTCCATAATCCGTACTGATAATCCGTACCTCGGCGTAGATTGAAATGACGACTTCAGTGTTGTTTCATTGTCCCTTGTTTTCATTGCTTTACTCACAACATACTAGTGACGTATACGTGCTAGCTGGCGTACATGATACAATACAAATAAAGGGGGGGGAGGCAGAGAGAGCCGAAGTAGCTACACGAGTTTATTTAAAATGTTAATATTAAAAACACTAATCAAAAAGGTTTCCTTTAAAAGAAGAAAAAAACACACTAGGTTAAGGAGGAGAGAAAACAATTATATAACGTAACTACTTGTATGTAAAGTGTATTAAAAATTTTAATATACAACGACCATTCAGACAAATAGATTTCATGAGAAGCGAGCGAGCACTAAATAAAGTATACACGAGATAACGCAAAAAAAGAAGGCAAAAAAAAAACAACACAAAAGACGATTTTGGGTGCACGAAATGTGTAATAACCCCAATGTGTTAACTCAAACTCCATCTTCATCGAGATTCGACGATTTCACTCGTACGAGAGCAGTGATCCTTCGTTTATTGTCCCACGTTCGAAGCATGCCCCACCCTGCCGTAGCTAAGCGGCGCCGACCGCGGAGGCGCCAGCGCGGCCCGTCGATCAAATTACGCTCGCGATCGCCGTACACGAATTACGTGTCAGCAGCGGCGCGAGAGCTACGTCATCGCGTAACGCCCGACCAGCGGCACGCAGCAAGCAGCTGGCAACAAAGGAGCGTGTGCCTCGAGCTCGGCCAATCCGTCGCCAGGCGTCATCGACATTCATGCCAGCGTCGCCGAGCTTGTCTCCAGCATCGCTGTGAGCTGCGTCTCGCAGACGACTCACAAGAAGCGTCACGCTAAAGCTCTGCGTGCGCCATTGCCCCTTGAGGCGGGTCGGGGAGGTCCACTAACGATTGACGTCCCGCGCGTAGGCCTTCTTCCTGGGTGGAGTTGGCATCGGCCAACTCGGCCCGCTGGGAAAGCAAGTCGGCGTTCGGTTCCCGCTTCGGAGAGCGCTCCAAGTGAGAGTTTCTTCGCCAAACCCTACACACTCCGATTTACACGTGGCGTGGCGTGGCGTGGTTGCGCGTGCACTGCTCGGAGGTCTTTCCGGTTGCTCTGGCGCCCATCGCAGGCTTTTCTTCGCTCACGGTTCGGCACGTCTCTCGGGCTTCGAGCGTGCGCACCGCGCTTCCGAAAGCACGACGGAAGGCCACCAGGGCGCCACGAAACCTAAAAGAGACCCGGTTCTCGTGCTCTCAGTGGCTGTGGGCGACGAGATGGCTCGGTGGCGCCCCGGTAAAAGACGCGGTAAAAGGTTCGGCAGAGAAACTTAAGACGGCTTACACGTAGGAATGCCAAAGCATTCCTACAAGCTGCGCGCCACGTCTTCCTTTTTCACACGGCGCTCCGGTCGTGACATCACGCTTCCCCACTGCGCAGGCGCGGCGAGACCATGCCGGCTTCACGACGGTTTCTGTGATGAAGCCGTCGTGAAGCTTTTCAGCGCTTTTCTTCGTGTTTTACGTCTGATGCACGTCCGCTTTGTCCTCGAGTGCCACCGCCACCTTTGGGACGAGGCATCTGCGTTACTGTGCTTTTCCTTGTGTTTTATTTCTGAGGCGCGTCCGCTTTGACCTTCAGTGGCGCGTGCTTGATGAAGTATTTTTATGGCCATCTTTCAGGCACAACGCCGACGCCTTTTTGAATAATGGAACAAGTAAGGCTTCCGCCTTAAAAGCGGACAATCGCGTTCTTTAACCCACAACGTGTAAACTTGACTGTCTCTGACATTACTAATATCACTTTCGTCGATGAAAGCAAAATTAATCGTAGAAAAACATCGTAAGCGCTTGACCAATCATTATAGAGCGAATCGCAGCACCTTCATGGAAGCGCACGTCGACCATAATGAATCGTTTGCACGAGATGCTGTTAGTGAGTACAACCGAAAGAAAATGTATTTCGCTACAATGCAATCGGAGAGCCAATAATTGCGATCAACGGAGGTCGAGCCTTGACCAGGAAAGATTAAGCGGCCGAGTAACCGAGACCACACCAGCTCAAAG
Source organism: Ixodes ricinus (assembly GCA_037355805.1). NCBI lineage: Eukaryota > Metazoa > Arthropoda > Arachnida > Ixodida > Ixodidae > Ixodes > Ixodes ricinus. The sequence continues at coordinate 121,674 of JAZHYW010010993.1, read as the reverse complement.
CTCGGAGACAGTTGCGTGCTGCAGAGCCCAGGATCCCTGGCTCTGGGGGTGTTCAATCACCACCCCTGCCCGTTTCGATCTGGATGAGCATCACGGGCGTACGTTCGTGTATCACTACTGCGTGGTGGACGTTAAAGACCGACCAGGCTGGCGGTTGCCGCTGGCACTGGCCAAGTTTCTCATCTGCACGCTGGGAGACTCGTCGTCAGTTGAGGCAGACCAAGTTCTAGGCTGAGACAAACTTACCCCCCACCCCAATTTTTAGCCTATGACCTATGACGATAGACTCAAGACACGCTCACGTAGAGGCGAGCACATTTCGGCCACGCTCGCGTCGTCATAGCACAAAAGGTGGTCAGAAAAATTACAACATAAAGTTAAAAAAGCCGCAAAAAAAAAAGAAAAAAAAAGAAGGGGTGGCACAGCGCATACGGTCAGGAACAAGTCATTAGACGCTGATTTCCCGGAAGCCCCTTTACGTGCTTCCACGCCGGGTGGTGTCGTATACGGACTGCGTAAACGAGCGCAACCAAAAAACGGGGGGCCCAGAGTATATAGTGACACATCAGAAGCGCATAAAGCTCTCGATCCGCGCCGATTTACATGTGTGACAAGCCCGGGAAGGGTTACATGTCGGAGACGCGGAAACTGCACCGCGGGAGGAACCGCCTGCCCTCGGATCCCGCATGCAAGACGTCCCGGGCCTCCGACTTCCGCCGGCGCAGGCCGCCGCGCTGCGTCCAGCCTTTCGAGTCACGGCCGCACACAATCCGGAACCGTCACCAATTTGCCTACGCACGAGACGGATTACTTTATTTGCCCCCAGGGGTGCGCACAGATGGCGGCGCACGCCATAAACCTGTTCGCGTTTTTTTTTCTTTTTTCGCGACAGAGGGGAAGCGTCCGCACTCGGAGACGAGGTCGCACGCTCCCCATGCGAGCAAATGCCACTGGACAACTGCGGTTTTGTTGTCGTTGTCGTTCTGTGGATTTTCGGCGCTGTTGTAGCCGTTTACCGTCGTCATTGAGCAGGTTATCAGGAGGCCGGTGGCTGTGGTGGCCCCGACCCTCCAGGGTGTGAAAACAGGCGTCAAACGTCGGCCGCGCGACGACCAGTGTGCACTTTCGATTCGAGAGTTGGCGTGTCCCCCCGCTGGTTCGCGTGTGGAGAGGGACCGCCTCTTTGTGGCGAGCGCTTCTCCCACTTTGCTCCAGGATCGGCCGCAAAAAAGTTTCTGAGGGTGCGGATCCCTAGCGGCGCAATGGCAAGAGTGACATCAGGGCCGGCTTGCTGAGAGACAGCGTCTCAGCTAAGACCCGGTGAAACAAAGCACTGCAAAAGCTGGGGCGCGCCGGAGCATGCTGCAGGGCCTGCAGCGGGTCCCGCTCAGCTCGTGCGCTGGCTTTGGCGGTGCTGTCTGTCGCCCAGTCTCAGCTGAGACGCTGGTTCTGCCTGCTTCGTTTCAGCTTGGGTCCAGACGCATGACCGATGCTACAAGCACGAGCGTGTGGCCCTGAACGGTGCCTGTACTGCACGAGCGCGCGTGCTTGGCAGGGACGCTGGAAGCCCGGAGCTCGCGCGCTGGCATCGGCTGCGTCTGGACCCAAGCTGAAACGAAGTATAGCAACGAGCTTGAGTAAACTTAGAGCGGTAAACCAGCGGCCAAAAATGGCACCCCCGGTTGCCGCCATCTTGCCTGTTTGCCACATTAGTGATCACGTGACTTAAAGATGGCTGCGCCCAAAGGTGGGCCAGATCAGATTAGCCAGATCGCAGTCAGCAGGTGGGCACTCTGGGGCTGCGTTCCAATCGTACTCGAATGGAGCCGAGTTAGTCCGGCGGATCAAGTCACGTGACAAGACAGATACAGCAATGCTGGACGCGGGTAGGTTGTCGAACGCAACGGGTACGATAACTTCACCCAGGAGTGAGATAGAAGCTGCGTTCGATTTACTTGCACCTCCTGCACCGGTGCAGAAAAGTGTGAGGCAGTCTACTTCCGGTATATTTATTGAGATACGACCGGGGCTGTGTTCCAAATCTTACCCAAATGAATCCGAGTTACCCCGGCGGGTCGTGTCACGTGACAACACAGATTGAAAAACGCTGGACGCGGGTAGGTTTTAGAACGCCAAGGTACAAAACCCTTACCCTGGAGTAGGATCGAGTAAATTTTGGAACACGCCCCGGAAGTACACCGACTCACACTTTTCTGCACCGGTGCAGGAGGTGCAAGTAAACCGAACGCAGCTTCTATCTCACTTCTGGGTGAAGTTCTCGTACCCGTTGCGTTCGAAAACCTACCCGCGTCCAGCATTGCTGTATCTGTCTTGTCACGTGACTTGATCCGCCGGACTAACTCGGCTCCATTCGAGTAAGGTGGAACGCAGCCCCAGAGTGCCCATCTGCTGACCGCGATCTGGCCAATCTGATCTGGCCCACCTTTGGGCGCAGCCATCTTAACGTCACGTGATCACTAATGTGGCAAACAGGCAAGATGGCGGCAACCGAGAAGTGCCATTTCCGTTGCAGGCAGTGGGTACCGGTTTACCGCTCTAAGGTAAGACTCAAGCTCGTTGGAAACACCCTGTATATATATATACACATATATATATATATATATATATATATATATATATATATATATATATATATATATATATATATATATATATATCAACGAGCGGAATAAACTTAGAGCGGTAAACCAGCGGCCAAAAATGGCACCCCCGGTTGCCGCCATCTTGACCGTTTGCCACATTAGTGATCACGTGACTTTAAGATGGCTGCGCGCATAGCTGCGCCAGATCAGATCGGCCAGATTACGGTAAGCACGGCCGCGTTCCAAAATTTACTTGATCTCACTCTAGGGTAAACATTCTGTACCTTGGCGTTCGAAAACCTACCCGCGTCCAGTTACTCCTTCAGTCTTGTCACGTGACATGACCCACCAGAGTAACTCAGATCCATTCGAGTAAGATTGGAACGCAACCCCAGAGGGCGTCCTGCTTACCGTGATCTGGCCAATCTGATCTGGCACACCTCTGGGCGCAGCCATCTTGACGTCACGTGATCACTAATGTGGCAAACAGGCAAGATGGCGGCAACCGGGGGGTGCCATTTCCGCTGCAGGCCTTGGGTTGCGGTTTACCGCTCTAAGGTGATACTCAAGCTGGTTGGGTTCTGTAAGCCGGCCCAGGCGTAGATGCACACGGAACGCGTTACAAAAGTAAAGCATTACTACGTGCATTTCTTAGTCTGGTTGTTGTTGTTGTTGTTGTTGTTGTTGTTTTTTGCGGGAAAAGAAAATGCATTTTTTGTTTTTCAGTCTTTTCGAGGAATAACAATTAACATTCTGGTTTTCGGAAAAGCGTTATCGTGAGCCGTTGAATCCCACAGCAGAATGTGAAGCAAGCAAAGTTTTGGGGTTGATGTTGTCTTCATCACTAAACGTACGTTCAGTGTCATTTAGCAGATCTCAATAGAAAGAGTTCCTTAAGACACCCAGGGTTCTTAAGGAGCTCGAGTAAATAAATAAATAAATAAATGAATAACTTGTCACATGCAAGCACCTGGTAGGTAAAGGATGATATTATATTAGAACGAGGTGTTCAAGTTTCTGTGACTGTGACTGCCATAAGACGGCACTTCATCTCAAAATGGTTTAGTGCACACCAACAACAATTCCGCTTTCGCGTTCTTGTAATCGAAGCGTGCGACTCCATGAACGAGACGGACGGATGTTGAGGTTCAAAAGAGGCGCAGTTGCGATTATCCTTTTCCTGGTGCGATCCAGTTTTCCTAACGCTGCGAACAGATCCACCAGTCGTATCCATTCAGAAAGGTCGCCCTTGAGGGTTGATGTCGCCTCAGGAGGATCAAGATCTCGGCCTTGGCCCACTAGACCCAACAGACAATCGACTGCCTCCTCTTCTATCGGTTCTCGGACTTAGCGCAGCTCCACTTTCGACGTCGGGCCCAAGGGTCGCTTATCTCTTCGCCACTCTGCCGACGCACCTCACCATCTCCTCGTTAAGACAAAGACCAGTAATCCACTAACTCCGTACGTAGGTTCCGGGTCATCAATCTACTTTGCGGCGTTCAACGCACTGTGCGTGACAATTTAGGCCTGATGTTCTAAGCAACAAAGACCTTTATGGCACGAGCCACTATAGACTGACATATTTCGTCGCGTCGAAGAAAGACGTCGTAAAGATCCTTCATTTTTTGCGTCACAAGCTCCGACCAAGTGGGCCAGTATCAGCCAGTAAGATCCATCAGTCGTATAAGAGCATACCTACCATTGTTTGGTCACGATATTTTTTACGCGGGTTTATCAATTTCCAGGCGTAAATATAAGTTGCTAACAGCATAAAGAAAAAGAACAAAAAGGAGCAGTCTGCTGGAGTGTGCTTAATGGTTAGGTGGAAAAGGTATGTGGTTGCAGACATATCGCTTCTATCGCGTTGCATGACAAAAACACTGCAACGAAGGAGGCAACCGAAGTCTAGACTATCGTTTGTGGTCAAAGAACAAAACATCTGCATGCGGAAATCGGATACGCGTGAGTATGCAAACAGTGCCACCTGTTTTCTTTCTCTTTTTTGGTGCCTATTGACTACACTAAGCTGTAAGGCAAACAAGCTGCCCTGAATCAAAGAAAACTCCTTTCTTTGCCACCCGCAAACAATCCGTCTTTGTTTTGGTCGGTGTGAAAGCGGTCTTACCGGGATTGACAATGCGGCAAAACGTGCATAATGCATCGAGGCACACTTTCGCCGTCAACAACCTGCAACCGCCAGTCTTGCGGAGAGTGAACCGACAGCCAATCGCTGCTATCGGCTCAGGAGCGCGGCCTTAGCTATATGAGTTGACATGGACCGCAGCGTAAACATTAGGGTTATTTGAGCGTAGGACAAGAACTAGTCACATTGCGTTATTCTAGGTCTTAGCTAATGTCCGGTCGTAAGTTCCAGAACTTCGAGCTGGTCCAATTCTGCTGTCAGGTCGAATATCGTGAGTACTGGCCTAGTGTCATTCGCGGGACCAGTGTAACATTCTTATTGAATACGCTGACAGAAGGAAGACTAGTGATTGGTGATCCATATGAATTATAAATTTATGGCATCGATTTATTTAACTATTCAAGTAACTCCTCTCGAGCACTTTGGGTAGGACGGCATTGGCACTGGAAATCAAATCAGCCTCATTGTCTGACGTAACAAAGAGACTGGTATCATCAGCTGATCAAAGCCTTCAACCGGACGTGAAATGAATAAAGTTTCGGTTAACAGTAAACATACAGACGTAAACGTTCTGTTGCCATGTCATCTGGGGCCTCGTGTGATGGAGAAGAAAGGTCAGCGAACTCGTTAAACTTAGCGGGATGCCTCAGAATGCAAATCGCATTGAAAAAAACATTAAAAAAATACCCCTCTACTCGGAAGTTCTGATGCGCTGTGATCGCTGAACTGACCCCGCGTGTCTCACGAACAGAAAAAAATAAAATAAACACGTCTGACGTCCGATACAATTAACAAAAAGCAGCAGGTATCAGACGGCGACGTGACCTCGACAACCTCGACTTAAAAACAAAAGACGTAACAAAAGCAGCGCACAACAAATTTGGAATGCGTAAATGCTGGCCCCCAGGAGGGGGCCTATAGAGCTCCCCAAAAGAATTCGCGAAGTTTTCCTCACTCGGTGCCAAGTGCTTCCGGACAACCTTCCTCTGAAAGATTTTTTCATATTTTTTTCATCCTTCCCAACCTTCAATCAAACTGAAATTCATTCTACGCATCGAATTAAAAACCGGATCAACCACTCTTCCGTTTTTGTTTCGTTCTTTCTTGTTCGCGTGTATACCGCACGTCAAAAGAGGCGTGTCCAAGTCCCAAAGTTGAAAATCCGAAGTGCACGAATTCGACCCACCGGTTACGAGAGCCCGAGACCAAAACACGTACATAACAAGGGAGAACCTTTTGCTAATTAGTAGTATACCCATAGAGCCAGACTTGAATGTAACGCTCTACTTGCACCTATTTACTTTTTCTCATGATAACCAAGTAACAAATAGTGGAAGCTCCTCCCACCTCTTTCCACTTTAGCAAAGCGAACACTGGACAGGAGGTTGTGTCATCTCTAGCGGTCGCTCTGCTAAAGCAGAAAGAGGTGGGAGGGGCTTCCACTTTACTCTTAATTAACCTGTCACCGACTATAGTTACTTTTTAAGAGAAGGAAGGAGTAACGTATCTTCGTTACACTTCGTTGAAGTAGCGAGCAGCGGTGTTTAGTTACTCCTGGAGGGGAACGTCTACAACACGAGCACAACAAGCCTGGCAGATCACCACGAGAAGCGGCCGCCGAAATGGAAAAGGTGGAGCGGCAGACAACGGAGGAGAGGAGAGCCACGTGACTGGCGCCCCGCTGCGGCGAGACGCCGAAACACACTTCTCCTGAGCGAACAAGTGTGCTTCGGGTCCTCGCCGCTGCAAAAGCTGTGCGCTGACGTCCAGGTTCCCCGATAAATGGCTCGTTGATGCTCTGTGCTACCATATCCTCGCGCTCCAAGTCTGCGACCGGGCACTCTATGGCTCCGTCGTCGGTACTGCCAGGCTTTGTGAGTATAGAGAAGGCTTTGGCAAAACACAACCTAATTTTTTTTTCTAGTTCGCGCCTGGAATTTGGTCGACAAGAACTCGCTAAATAGGTCACAATAGATGTGCACAAGGTGTGTCCGTATAGACACAATCGTGCCCGAATGAACGCGTTGAAAAGCGAGGAATTATTAACGACAACAAATATTGAAGGCGGCTAGTGCTTCGCATAAAACAACACATTAGGGCAACGAGAAAAGAGCGCGTCACTTTCTAGCGGTTGTAATGCGTTCCTTTTGAAACGCAGTAACGTAACGCACACAGTTTCTCTTTGAGTGAAAAACGAGTATTTAGTTAGTTTACTTCAGCATCGTGTACATGTCTGCATGAAAGGGGGGAGGGTGAGGGGGTGCATATAGAAGACCCGATAGGTAAAGCCTTTCGTGGAATAAACGGGAAGCGCTACGGGCAGAAAGCGACTCGACGACATCGCGGACTGGCCACCGAGACATCCGAGGAGCCCAATTAAAGAGATCGAACCAGTTTAAACTACGCGCCGCTCGAGGACCGGGTCACCCTCCAAACCCCGGAAGTTGACGAGTGCTTTCGCAAGCTCTCCCGCTGCTCTCAAACTAAAAGCCGCCTACGGACCTTGTCCATGGTGCTCGGTCGCGGAGCCATCTTGACGCGGCGCTTAATTCGTAGAAACAAAATAAGCGCGGCACTGACGTAATCACGCAAGACAGGAATACACGTACAAACAAAAAACAAAAACAAAAAAACTGCGGGTTCGGTGTGGGGCAACTCAGTGCCAAGTACGCCTCGATGACTGACGGCCAAGCAGTGAGCAAAAGTCCGGGGGCGCTGGGGTTGTCGGCGCTGCAAAGTTGTTTTTGTATCGAGCACCTGCGGGGAGAATTCCTGGCAGCGAAGTTCAGGGCGGAGATCATCGGGAATTTCCGGCGCTTGGGTGACCGGTTTGACGCATCAACACCGAGCCTTCGGGCGAGCCGAGCGCACGTCTTCGGCGTTCCCGGCCACCGACACGTCAGTCATCGACAAGAGCGGCTCCACGTTCGTTTATTGAACCCTAGAGTCCGGTGTCTCTTTAACGTCGTGGTGACGTCAGTCCGGCTGCGTTCACGTGACGTTCATCGGGCATCCTAATGGAAGCCTTTCTTTCCTGGTACTTAGCGGACGACGCTCGGACCTGTAGCACGAGGTTTTGGTGCGCTTTGGCCTGCAGTTTCCGCTTTTTTATATGAAGTGTCGTGTTTGTACCTATAAGTAGGTGTCGTCTAAGAATGGCAATTCTTAGACTCGGTGGCGGTAGCACTATACGGCAGTAACTCTATTTTAGTCCCATACTGTAACGCAGCGAGGATGCTGTTCCACAGCTGTGGACACCGCAGCAAAATTGCGTCATGGAGCAGTTCTTCGGCTGCCGCCAGGAAGACGCCGTTCGCAAGTTCCGTATAAGCTTGGTGAGCATCGCACATGTGCAAAAGCAACTTGTTTTAAGACGGGAACCCTCGTTCGAAAGGTTGGGTCCAGGAAACAGCATCGGAGCAAGGACAACATTCATGGCAGCATGACGTCGCGTTTGTTGGACTTCAACCGTCATCCAATCAGCGACGTCGTAAATTACTGTCATCCAATCAAACGGAGTCTACTGGACGATCATGACATCACCCTGGCTTTGCTGCGCCACCGTCGGCGCTCAACCTCCAGAGGAAAACTTCTTACGTCGTTGCTTTACTGTAATATTTGAACTGCGGTACACAGGCGCGTGCCAAGCATATTGTTCCTTTTTTGGTTCCGTCACTGACAATAGGGAGTTTTAGAGAACCGTTTTTGCACGTCCGATACGGTACAGTGGGCCCTCTGGTACGAACTGCGCATGCGCGAGTCTCATTGCGGTAGCACATGCGCAGTTCGTATCCGGAGGGCCCACCGCTACCGTATCGGATGTGCAAATACTGGTCCCTCAAACTTTCTATCATGACTTCAGATGGCCAGTCCTAGTTCAAAGGCCCGACACAGAGGACGGGAGTGAAGCAGCCAGCAAACGCAGATTTCAGTATTCCTCGAAATCGGTCGAGATGCGACGACCGGATTTCTCGTCGTATATATACTTTCGTGCCAAGGCTATTCGTCACACTTCTCGCTGGAAAGGATGTCCCGGTATAGACGAATTTAAAGCGTCGAAATCTTCCACAAAGCCACCTGCTTATTAAGCGAGCGTCCGGCACTTGAGAACCCAATCATCCAACAATAATCCTTCGTTAGCCAGGAAAATGGACAAAGAAGAACGAAGAGATTGGGCGATACGAGAGCACAGCGAAGGCAGCTGCCCTCTCCTTGCAGTCGTCTCATGCACGGTGTCCTCGAGGGGCAGCACAAACAAAAAGAGACGAACGCAGGCCGGCGCATCGGAACCGGTAAGTCTGGACGCCGGTCTCGCGGGTTTTTACCGGGTCAAGACATGGGCAGAACTTGGCAGCTCTTCGGGTTTCCTCGTTGGTCACGCAGTGGCGGAGATAACCAAGCCTAACCAGGAATAACAAGAAGATGGGGAGAGGACGCCATGGCCGCGTAGGAGCATCTCCGCGATAATTGACCGGGACTCCGGTATACGTATATTGCACTGCCGCCGCTATGGGGGACCTGAATGAGAAAGTGGAAACACGACCGCAATTGGAGGGGACGGGTACTGCATTGGCGCCGGGATGAAAACGGGGCTGTTCGAATCGTGCGGGAGATCCGCAGCAACGAGGACTGTTTTGCTTTCGTGACGCGTAATATAGGTTGCGGGTAATCAATTACTCCCCGCCGTGTGTATTACAATGCGACCAGCCTAAAACGTTTTATTAACCCGATCTAAGTAGACTTAGTTTAATTCATTGCGTGGATTTATGATGCATACATTAAAACTGCGCTTTGTTTCACCTTAGGTCCGAGCGCAGCTGACGCTATACAAGCCGATGGAACCAGTCAAACAGCTTCAAAAGCGTAATGACTCGGCGTTTTTGTGATCTTTCTCTACGTGTTCTGTGGTCGACTAAACCCCTAAAGCGCAGCAGATGTTCCGTGATTTGAGGCTTTAGTATGTTTGTTGATGTTGGTTTGTGTTCAAGCTTTCGACCGTTAGAACTTATGATAAAACAAAGTATAGGTCTTATTTTATACGCGTGCACATATAAAAAAAGAAAAAAAAGTACCGTAGAAGCTTATAAGTACGGTCAGTCAAATAGACGGCATCTAGGTAACTACGCTTTTTCGTGTCTTAGCGAGCCCAAAAGTAAAACCTAAAGTATACAGCAAAAAGTAGTAATTCGTAAATCGCTGTCCAATCCGTTACGTGGTGCGAGTTACATCTGTGCAATCCTTTTTCACGAACACGTCAGATAAATCCTAGACGTTTTGTCGCGTCAACGTTTCCAGTAACCTGCCTGTTGCTCTGGATGAATTTCCGCGATTGTAGAATTGTAACCGAGTAGGAACGAGTGGGCGCTTGTTCTTTTTTGTCTTTTTTTTTCTCCGACAGTCCAAATTGGAGATGTTGCCCATTGAAATGGCCCACATGTCCCCAGAAAATGCATTCGTCCCTGGCATCTGCACGATATCTATACGAAGTTGGATTTTTGTAGTGCGTAGCGTCACTTTATATGGTCCTCCGAAACGTTCCTTTATTGAGTACTTCTTTTAAAGTTTCGTCGTGAATTGTCGGAGACGCCCAAAATACCTGCTGAACCTCTCGTCGTCCATTCGAGCTCCCCGACGACCTTCGCCGTCTTCGTCGCAAAACTCCGCCTTACAGCATTTATCCGCGTTACGTGCGTTCAATAAAGTTCATACGTTTCACCGCGAAAAATAAAGCGTCGCAAAGTAGCAAGCGCCACCGTAAACATCCCCAAAAGCGTCAATAGATATCGCACTCTCACCAACACCGGCCTAAAAAGCGAAAATGAAAAAAAAAAAAAGAAAGCCATAAAAGAGAACAGGTGATTACATCAGCAGTACGTGAGACACACGTTCTCGAAGCCGCACTCTTCTCTCGCGGACCTAAGAAAACAACAAAAAGACCGAAACAGTAAAGAAAGAGAACGAAGCCAGTGATGCGATCTGCAATCCGCGGAATCTATCTTCCCCAAGTGCTCCTTCGCTTTCAGGAGTCCCTCTTGTATGGTCCGTGATGCGGCGCATGCACGCCGCGTCCGCGAGCAACGCGTCTACCAAGGTGAACCGCTTCCCGCCGATGCCTTCTGGAGTTGGACACGCGGCCACGGAAGAGAGCGGCGCCGATGCACCGCTACAACCAAAACAGGAATACTTATTAAGCCGTGCATTCCCGCAATCTCCGCACCGGTTTTCGTGCGGTTTTCTCGGCAGGAAAAGCAGCGCATCTTCGAGAAGGCACGTAGCGCGGGCTGCAGCGGCCACGGTGCACGCCCCTTGTTGGGACCTCGGAGAAGGTCCTTGAGACAGGATTGCATAGATTACAACAAAGAGACTCGGCTTCTCTGCGATGGTTCGAATGAAGATCTGTCCTCTACTTGCGGCTTCTCTCTCTCTCTCTCTCTCTCTCTTTCAGTTACTTCTTTTTTTCGTTGGCCGAGCTTCGACATGTGGGCGCGCTACGGTCGTCAAGACGTGATTGTGGTCTGAGGCACGGCAAGCTTTTGAGGCGCACTTTTGGGCGCGTCTAGCGGCTCCCAGTGGATCTCGAGGAATGAGGCATGTTTTCTGAAGCCGCTTTTATGGCGAGAAAAGGCGGGGATGGAAAATATTCCGCGAGTGACGTTACGGATAAGGAGGGTGCGCAAGCGTCTTTCTTTGAAAGTGATGCCATTTCGTGGTCGGAGGCGTGGAGGATAAATCCCACGAATGGCCGGCCGATGGTCACGACGGTGCATGGTTAAAAACGTCGCCTTGTTTCTGCCTTCAACTGATGTTACTTTGAATTCGACCCGGTGCGTGAAGTCGCGCGGACCGAACTAAGGGTCTGAGTTTCGAAAGGGGTCGATAGCACTGGGAGTTTTGAAGATCGTGGAAAAGCTCTTTCGAACTCTGTCAACCCATTTCGTTATTTTCAATTACATCACCATATTTTTTGTTTACATCGGTTCATCCGAAGCTCGAGAACGGCAAATGCTTTTTTTTCTTCTTCTGTGTTTCATGCGCGTATATTGTGTATGCGCATTTAGCTTACTTAATATAGTTCCAGGCACTGTTTACTCGAGACTAACTTAAAGCGTATCAAATTTAAAAAAAAAATTAAGAATAAACGCATACCATTTTATTTGGTTCTTAGCGCCTAGCTAAATGTCACTGAAGTTTGTCCTGGAAATATGGTACTCTATTGCTAGTTTAGAGTAAAATAAGCTTCTGAATAAGCGCTTAATGAACATAGGCCATTTCGAAAGTAGTGCCTAAAGAGGCAAGGAATGCGAACGTAGATTTACAGAATATTGTTTTCATGTGTGTATATATATATATATATAATATACTGGTATAAACGTATGCTGGAATCGTAAGAACAATTTTGTATCGATTAATATTTCTTCGGCTGAATGCGGCATTGGCGCCATTGCCATTGGCAATACTGATTTGCCCCACGACAAAAGTTGCCAACACGTGTGGCTTCGACAGCATACCCCGCGGCTGCCCTGGGTGGAGTGTTAAAGGGTAAAATAAAAAAAGCTTCAATTGCCGCCGCCTCTTCCCTTTTCTATGAAATTTCTATGGTTCACGGCTTTCACTGTTACAAAATGCACTACGAAGCACAAACAAGGTGCCCCAAACTGGAAACCGGCACAGTGACGTTTGTCTTGAACCCAAAAGACCCGTTGTCGTGATGAACCTCGACGAGATAAGCGGCAATATTCTTTCGGTCAGCGGTTTGAGATTTGAAAGGAAACTGGGGTGACATTTTCTCAATACCATTGACCCTGTGCGCTGTCCAAAGTTAATTGTAAACTACCGTCTTTTTTTTTTTTGCATTGATACATTGAAATTTGGAGATCATCGGATAAATCCGAATTGACGCAAATTTTTACCAGCGGATGTTTTTCGGAGTTTTTGCAAATTTATCTGAAAACACGGAACCCTAGTTATAGCCCTAGAACGCTGTCGTCTCCAGGAAGCTCAAGGTGTCCCTGACACGTGGTCATGGGTTAGAGCCGGGGTGAATCAACTTATTGTTTTTGAAGAACTAAAGGTCTGAAATGCACGTGATGAAAGTCCGCCACTGAACTTGGGTTAACCGCAGCACACGCTAAACACACGCGACTTCGCTACCGCAGAGCACATTCTAGTTCGTCCATACTTACGGGGCAACGTCATTCGCTCCCAAAACCCGAAAGAATGTGACACAAGGCAGACAAGACGGTCGCCGCGAAGTCAAAAACGACAGCAAACTTCGCCATTCCCTACATTTCTTTTTGCGCGAATGTTAGATTTTTTGCTGCGTGTGGACGGTAAACAAGTTAATGAAAACCTCAAACGAGACCTTTCCGGGTCAAGCTTCCCCCCATGCGTGACCGCCCCTGTCTTTCAAAGTCAAACCGCGGTGGCTAGCCGACAACCAACGCAACACAAACCGGGGCGTACCCCCCCTCCTCGACCAAATTAAGATTCCTACCACGTTTCAGCGAGCAGGCGAACTTCACGACGAAGAGCGGCCACCGGCGCGCTCAAGCAGGAACTGAGAAACCACCACGTGATTCAAGGTCAGCAGTGGGAGAGAACGAGCCGAACACAACATCATCATCATCATCATTACCATCAAAGTCGTCAACAAATACGACAACAAAAAGAACGAGAGCAGAAGTACCCCCAGAGGAGCGCATTCCTGCTGCCCCTCCCGTGCAGCTCCTCCCGATGACCGAACCAACCGACTGACCCGCAACAAGTCCAAACAGGTAACCGAAAGCGTTCTCAAGGTCATCCCGATTACAGAGCACCAGGACTGCCCGTTAGACGTCTTCTCCGCGTTACTACTTTTTTTTTAAATTTTAGATTAGTTTTTTTTTTGCTCCGCTTTTTGACGGCACGATTTCGTTCCTCGATTGATGGATGGATCGATGCGCTGCAGGAAGACTCGGCCCCAGTAACCTGAAGGACGTGTCCGCCTGCTCAGAGGACGGGTGAATGTCGGATGTTGGCCAAGGAGACGTCATTCTTCCGTTGCTTCGCTGTCCGCCTTGTTGACAGTTTCCACTATAGGAAACCGACCGAAGAGACGGTTGGCTCGATGACAATTCGTATATATCCGATGGCATGCGACGACGCGTTTGGCTTCCTTCGGAGGATTACTCGGCCAGGTTCCGTAACGCGATGTGCACGGGGACTATAAGGTGCTCTTTTACGCCAGCGTTTATGTCGAGTGGCGGCTTGCCGCGCGCTTTTGCTTACACGGCGGTATTGGCGACGTGCGCGATCGAAAGCGTCGCTGTGGTCGGCCTTCCGAGATTGGTCGAATGCTGATTATGACGTCAGCAAAGAATTTCTCATCGACGGAAATAAGAGGAATGGAAGAACTTCAATTTCGACGGTGCTACTAGTCTTGCTTTAAGAGCGCAATGATTTCAAGCTTCCACCATGCTCCTTACAAGCACCGTAGAACTTGTTGTTCGCAAGGCAATGACGTCACAAAAGGTAACCATAGGAGGGCGCCGCTAAAACATCTCGCCGCTAATACCCAACGTGCTTGCGAAGCACGCCTCCAGTCCCACCGAGCAGAGCTACCTTGTGTCTCTTTCGTCGTCGACAGGTTAAGAATTGAGTATATGCTCCGCCTCCAGCGCGAGATTACCGCCTTTGATAAGATTTCGTCGCACGCGCAGCCGAAGCCGCAGCGGAAAGCAATGAGCGAGTGCTGAATTCTTAGCCCTACCAATCGATTATATGTTGATCAGGCGTCTGTCGCACCCGGTATAATCTCGCGAGTGATGCCTGATTCGCATGGTGCGACTTTACGTACGATTACGCGATTGCGACGTCGCGCGTGCGGCGATAAAAAAAGAGAGCGAAAAACGTTCTGGAGGTTGCGGTGCTCAACGTCGCTGATGCGAAATCGCGAGCGTAATCGCACCATGTGTGAAGTGATCAATTCGTTCACCTCGCCGAAATAGCCGGTGAGAAAGCGCGGCATACCGCGGCGTGTGATATCCTTAAAAGTAGCGAGAAGTGTGCGACTAAACATGATTCATGGTAATAAAAACAAAAAACCGAGACTTGATGAACACAGAAGGGGACCCTGTATTGTTGCACATGAGCATGATCCTTCGAGGGCTCGCGAATAATTTGCCTATTTGCATGCGCACTAAACTTAGCTATCAAAGCAGCGCGTTGGTCTACTCCATTTCAGAAGTGCCTGCAGTAAAGACCATGGTAAAGAGAGAGACACAGGCGCGTGAGCCTAGCTCAGCAGAATGCTTTTGTTTGTCAGAGAACTTGTGCATAGGCAGCGCTTTCTCCAGGCCGAGCGCTCGTGCCCACGCCTTTGTCTGCACGGTAGATGCTTGTGAGATGAAGCATAGAACTCGCGTGTGACAGCTGTGACGAGCTTTTGCGCTAGAGTGAATGAAAGAGCTCTTTGATGTGCAGTTACGGCACTATCACTCAACCACATGCATACGGAGGCGATGGCTTCAAAAAAGCATAGACCGAGATAGGACAAGTTAGATGGCTGCGTTATTCTCAGCCCCGAACCTTGGCAGAGTGAATTCAATGCCGCGCATGGAGGGAAGAAAGCGATATAGATACATGCACGATTAATATTTGTGCGTACTCCGTCAAATCGATGAGCGCGCATGGAGGATTATCCTATTGCAAATGAGGTCTTGTTCTGAACATAAAGAAATGTTAGCCTACGAAGGCCGATAGAGCGGCGAGATACGTTTGATCGCTACTTACCTTGCAGACAAATCTTAGTACGTGACTTTGCTCAGCACCCAGTTCTAACCCTCGGAAGGTGCAGTATATAGCGTGTATCGGATGTGGAAGATTATTCAGACGCAGGCTTGCATCAGAACTCTAGGAAAAGGAGCTTCCTGGAACGTGCTCAGGACAAGACATTATCCCGGGAATCCACTAGATACAAGTTAAACCTTCGTGGGAATATTCCTCCACATTCGTTGCACTGACACCCGCAGTGCGAGCGAAACATTCAATCTGCTACCAGCGCGGTTCTCACGAAGCACATTATACTTCGACTTGTCGCATAATTCATAAACTATAGAACCTAAACTCCTCGCTCCAAGAATTGCCGTTCTTTTTCGGAAAGTGAAATTGAAGGGTGCGCTAATGCAGTCTGGCCCCACTCTCGCAATCTTGCGTGCCTCATTCAATGATTTCACGAGTGACTCTGTCCTTATTCTTAAATGCCACTTAGGATTAGTCAAAGCACCGGGATGCAGTCGCAATCTCCGCAGTTCACCCCGAGATGTTGCGTCACAACTTAAAAATCGTCGTAATGGTGTACACTGAGCCGATCGTCAAGGCAACGTCCTGTTTGACCGGCATATATATAACGACGGCCGCCTAATAACGGAATGGAGTAGACAACTCCCTCCACACGAGCCACGAATTAATTTTTCTTCTTTAGTACAAACAGGCTTTTTTGGGGCGCCGAATTTACTTCTCTGCAGAACCCGGCCAGCTTGTTTGGTGCGCACCCTCCAAGTGCCAAAATGTGACGCTGTTTAAAAGCCGAAACTTTATAGGGTTTGCGTCAGAAGCCGTGCTAGATACTTGAACGAGCAGAATAGTCTTGATGTCCTGCCGTCCCATGTATTAGATATGCCAAATCTTGATTTTATTATAAAAAAATGAATTACACAAAACATACGTATGACTTTATCAACGAATGCTATTCAAATCACTTTAGTGGGAATTTAAGAGTCCTCGTAGTGATCAAGATGTTAATATATTCGATAAGCATAAACATGAAAATTACAACTTGCCTCGTACATACTTTTTCTTTTACTTTTTCGACGAATTTTATCTAATTTTCCAATTTTCCTCGAAAATTGCCCACATGACGGCGCCTTGGCATGTTGATTTACACCGTACGTTTTTTTGTATTGTACTTACGCTTGGATATTTAAGTAGTTGACTAATTTATAATTTGAAACCTGCTAGACTGCAGAAATGCTCCCTCGCAAAATTGACTACCTCAGGGAAGAAAAGAAATATACGAAAGTTGCGGATTTTCTATTTACTTTTGTCTACTTCACACCAATTCATTAACAGGAAACACTTCTGACCCGAGCACGAACACTATTGAACAACATCGCGGAGGAACATATATGTAAATATATTTTCATTCAAACAAAACCCTATTAACGGACAACGAGGACGGCTGCAGATATCTATTTTGACCTCAAAATTAGAATCCAAAGTAGACACCGCCTCCCCGTTTTGTTAGGAAAAAAAAATCGCCGTTTTGACTGCAATGTGCGCTAGGAACCGTACATACAACAACACAGCATTAAACGTAGCAAGACTAAAGATGTGTACCGCTGGCTATTGCCCGCGCCAAGAGGGTCACGGGAATGTAAGACGCGTGAGAGAGAGAGCGAAACAACAGGCCTTTATTGGACCCTATAGTGTGACGTCATGGGAGAGGCTAAGCAGGCCTTGTCAGTGAGGTGTTGGCACAAACCCGCTCTATTTCCGAAACAGACTCCGTCACTCCGAACTAAGCGTTCAGCTGTAGCGTCGAAATCCCCGTACCACACCGAGACACTCACAAGCGCACAATGACACAACAAAAAACATTACGAAAAAGAAGCGAAACGAGGGAGAAAAAGAAACGACCAAATATACGCGGTAAGATAGACACCCAAAGTAAAGTAAAACCCCCAACAGTTCAAAACTGGTCGTGAGAACACGACTCCAGGCTTCGCTGCGACCATCGTTTTGCAAACACAAAAAAACAGACAAAACGACAAAAAAAAAAAAAAAAAGGCCGAGCAAGAAAGGCCGCGCAATGTTCGCACGGCGCCGCGCGAAATTACAGTCCGGTCGGCATCTCGGCAGCGCAGTACCCGGGATCGGGTCAGTGTATTTCTGGGGGTGCCTCCGCCAGACAGCCGATTCTTCTTCGTCGGCCCTGCCGCCCGAATCACCGTCATTAGAGAAATCCGAAGCCAGCCTCGAAAAGCGGACAGTCGTCTTAATCCGACGTAAACCGCCGCCGTCGCGCCATAATAGCGGGTATTTCCGACGGTGGTCTCGCGATCCAGTCTGCCTCGCCAATCCTGGCGCCTCGTTTTGTCTTTCTCGATCCGCGGTGTCATTTTGTACCACCCTGCGACCTATAAGACGGGACTGGAGCACGGTCCGGAAGGGTTTTGCCTGGAGGCCACGGTAGTGGTTGTAGCGGAATATTTCGGGCGTATGCTTAAAGCGGAGCTGCCGATTGACTGACAAAAGTCACACGTCGCCGGTCGGGAAATATCGCACAGTTTGTGTCTTATTCTGAAATGCGAGTCATTCCGTCGAGAACGTCAGAAGACCATCCTGGCGCCTACTCTATCAGAGAGTGAGGAGGAAAAAAAATAAAGAAACGACTCTCGGTCAATGATATCTATTGTGGCTCGCAAAATGACAGTGAATGCGTTTATGAGAGACGCGTCCCGGTGTCCACGAAGGAACCAAGAAAATCGCGACTTCCTGTCCACTTGACCTGGGTTAAACCTCCGCCCATCAACTCGGCATCTTGTTGTTCAAAGCACTGTTTTTCACGGTCAGGAAAAAAGATAACTCTGGAAACGAGAATACAAGAACGAATTGCGTGTTTCCGCCTACCGGCAAAAAGAGGAAACCTTTCCGGTGCTTCTCTCCCGGGCGAAGCATGCCGAGTCACTGGGCCATGAACGAATGCGCGGAGTCTGTTATTCGCTTTCCTCGGCCGAGTGAATAGAGGTGGCAGCGCGCAGGAGATGATTTTAAGAATGGTCTATATAGTTTCAGATATATACTTATAAAAGGTTCAGCATGGCACCACTAACGAGAATAGCGTTAGATCGCTCCGTTATTGGCTCCTGATTTTTCTCGTCGCTACAATTCTACTGGACGCGTAGTGATCACGGGATCATCATCCACGCAACAAGCATAAGTTAAAATCTACTTTTAAAGCGCAGCTCTTAGGCGCTCGTTTCCGGCTTGAGCGGCGTCGGCGGCGCCGTCGGCGTAACCGCGTGGTGCATTATGGGCAACGTCCCATAATGCACCGTGTTGACGCGCTCGTTGCATTATGGGACGTTTCCCATAATGCACCGCGCGAGAGGGAGGAGGGGGAGGGGGAAGGAGGGGGGAAGGAGGAGGGGGATGGAGGAGGAGATAGGAGGAGAAAGAGGGAGGAGGAGGATGGAGGAGGAAGAGGGGAGGATGCGAGGAGCACGGGGGAGTAGATGAGGAGGGAGGAGGAAAGGGTACGGATGAGGAGGAGGGGCATACACTCCCCTCCTCCTCCTCAAGAGCTGCGCTCTGATTCGGCGTTACAGGGAGTTGTAAACGTCTTTCATTTTTTTCTTCGTATTGTCCCCACAATTCCGAGGTATCGGCGTTGGGCATAGACCATTCTCAAAATTCCCTTCTGCGCGCTGACAACTTTGTCCTCTAGGCTGTGAATCGCGACTTGGGCGTGAGCAATATATCGAACCCCGTTCGTAGACCGTAGTGATTGGGTTCCCACATTCTGCCGAGAAAACTGCTTTTCTTACGGTCTACCCCTCCTAGCGCTTATCAGATAAGCGAAAAATGCTGACTCACTGTGCTGTCGACGCATGCGCGGCATCTGAGAGTTCCGCAGAGCTACTGTATGCCCGTTCTGGCAACGCGATCCTCAGTTATGAAGATGGCAGCACGCAGATTACTGAATCGGTCATATACGCCAACTCAACTCTCTTCGGCGCAGATCCTTCATCTCTCGCGAATCTTGTTTCTGGGCATGCGCAACACCTGGTCTAGGCCAACGCGGTCCTGGAAGGTTGAACAGCGTTCCCGAGCTCCCAGACGGAAAAAGTGTTTTCGAGGGTCCCCCCGAACGGTGCTGCGCACACCGTTTTCGCCTTCCTCTGTCGGCGAGAGGGGCGAGCCACGTCGCGCGGGGTACCGAACGGGGGCCGTGCTGCCGCCGCGGACGGCGTTCCCGCCTGAGCACGAAGGCCCGATCACGTTCTAGGTCGGTCCCGAAAGACACGGCCGTTTTCTTCCTCGCTGGAATGTGGATCACTGTCGACGGCAGCGGAGGACCCCGCAGAGGCTCCCTCGTCCCGCACAAGTCACGAATCGCGCTGGCCGCGTGCGAAGGGGCCCGGACTAAGCTTCGCAGGACGGGCGACGAAAGCGCCGCTACACAAACCAGCCTCTCCGCGGAGCAACGAAGGAAAGGTAGACACCAGAGAGCGGGAGATACAAGGGCTACGTTTACATGGATGCGACGGCAGCGGATCGGATCCAGTTAACGAATCGAATCGGTCCATGTAAACAACTCGGATCGGATCGGATCCAATCCGATCCGATCCTCTGGGATGGGGTGGTTTGAGTCGGTCAATCCGAATCGAAACTCTCGATGTATACGCTAGCGGATCAAATCGAGTGCTCAAGCGAGGATTACGGGAGCTTTGCTCCGTAATCCCTTGCTTCCTTAAAGCAAACCGGACACCTCGGAAATAATCTGAAGGTCACGAGGTTCGCGTTGTGATCCTTCGACACGAGGTGCCGCTACTGGTCGATCCGAATCCATGTAAACGTAGTGGTTGAAGTGGATCCGATTCGCTCACTGGATCCGATGCGCTGCTGTCGCATCCATGTAAACGTAGCCAAGGAGCTTAAGGCCGCCGCGTGCCCACGGCAGGAGCCGTGACGTCGACTAACCTGATGGCTAAGTGCGGTCTATTCGGTCGGTATATTCGCGACTCCGATTCACTACAGGTGGCGCCACTCGTTTTTCAAAATGGCGGTTATAGTAACGGTCGGAGATGCGTGCCGGTATGCTAGTTGTGGAGCAGACTTGTACACGTTACTGAAAAAAAGTAACCGATTACAATTACTATTACTTCACTGTAAAAAGTAACCGATTACAATTACAATTACAGCCTAAAAAAAAGTAACCGAAAAATTACTCTAAAGTAATCGATTACTTCCCACGTTACTTTCATTCAACTTTTTTTTTTATTACGGTAGCATAATCCTTGAGATTTCGCCCTCAATTGTTCCAAAAAAAAAAACCTTTATTGTTTTTGTTTAGAGCTGAGTGACGCAAACACACCCAATCCCTCTCGTGAAAAAAAAATAAATGAAGTAAAAAGAGCGTTGTATAAATACATTACACACAACAGGTTGGATAAGGTCATCTTTCATACCCAAACGTAATCTCCGGAGTACAAAAAAAAAAAAAAGAAAGTACCCAGGAAACGAAGCTTAGTGAAATGGCCAACTAATCCTCAAAATCCCGCGCTTAATAATTTAAAAAAAAAATCAACGTTGCTGAGAGTTGAGTGATTCGAGCACATCTAGCCCGTCCCCCTTCCCCCCCCCCCCACCAAAAAAAAAAGAAGAGAAATTGAAAACAAATATTTGTAATGGGTAATTTTGTAATCGATTACAGCAAGACAGTAATTGAATTACAAGGATCGTTACTCGTCAAAGGAAGTAATTGAAGCGTTACAAAATTACAGTAAAATGTAGTCGACTACAAGTAATCCATTAGTTGTAACGCGTTACGTACAAGTCTGTAGGAGTGGCATCACCGAGCGACACAAATGAGTCCCGCTTATACGACGAAGCTAGGGTGTTATGAGCGCAAGTCATCCCTTTATTTTGAAAACAGAAAAGGTGTTGAGCGTATTGTTTACGCCAGGAGGCACTTTTTAATTCTGGAACGAAACCGAAACTGACCTTTATTTTGGATTTAACTTTTCGGTATAGGTGTTGATTTCGGATTCTTTCATAGCTCAAGATTTTTCTCACAGCCTAATTATTGAGCTAAAGAGTGTTCGCGGAAACTATTTTATGACATGCATCTCCGATCCAGGCACTTCAAAAATATTTTGCAGAGTCCAGCGTCCCTTTGCAGATAGATGTGCATACACCTTAGTGGTAGTATAGAATGTTGTATAAGTGGAAAAAATCAGTGCTGAAATTGGCGTCTTCTTGCTGTCTTTTCTCACTCGGAGAATTGTCATGTGAATTAATGAACTGCAGACCCTTTAACTGGTTTTTGTGTATTTAGATGATTCGTTGCTTTAACATTATTTACAGCACAAGAAGAACAGAATTAATCAAAATTTCACCAAAAATGTCACCACGGGTGATGAGTTCAGAATATGTTCACAAAACGTATAAATTAAGAAACGTTCTTCTCGCTTCAAAAACCCAAAGACGGATCCGAGTCAGGGATCAGAAGTGTGTGTGTTTTTTAAAGCAACGCGTGACTCAGGACTTTATATTACATCCAGTGTTTCACTGTTTTTCTATCTTGATAACAATGTCAAAGTTTTTTCATACGCTGAAAAGAAAAGAAAACGTTACCTTCTGGAAAGACTATATAATTAAATGGAGTTATTTTTTAGATCTTGGCGTTTATTGGGGGCCTAATTGCCGTAATTTGTGTTACTAATCCAATAAAGATATATTAATATGTAGCTTCTCAGACTCTAATATAGTCTGTTAGTCAGGATCTAATTTCAAGCGCGCGGACAAGTATGGCAATCAAAAGTGTGCAATTATCATCACGGTTGCCTGCAGTATTTTTAATTAATAAGCTATAAAATAAAAGCAGTCTAACATCAATGAAAACATTCTAGCTAATCGGCAAAATCCATTTGAAATTAAATAATTGTGGGTAAAGCATATGATCCTATCAAAGTTGCTACTTTGGAGACTCGGCAATCTTTCCGAATCAAACGCCCCCCCCCCCCCCCCCCCCGATCGCCACCTCCTCCAAAAAATAAGTAAATCATATAATAAGGCGGATTCCTTTTTTTTTAATACCTATCTCCCCAGAACGTTTTGTTTCTTTAATTTTTACGCGCCGTCGTTTTGCCAATTTCAAACTTTCCAGTTCAAAGGAACGCCTACCCGCTTGCACGCCTGCTAACCGCAGAACGTTTCGTTGGTGTTGGAAACCAGTGAAACTGTAGTGAGTTTTAGTATGGCGTTTGCGAGCGAACGCAAGCACTGTCTGTTTGCGTTAGCGTTGTGTGTTCAACACTGCGCGTGACCAAAACTGCGGTTTTGGATTAGAACATGACAACGACACACATGCGCAGTGGAGAGCACGCAACTCTAACGCAAACACACAGCGCTTGCGGTTGCTTCTACAATACTAAAACTCTCTATAAACCGTTGCACGTCAAGAAGATTGGGCGAGGCTAAGACGGGCCAGGGAGGGGAGCACACGGAACGCTGGAGAAGAAAGGGGAAAAACCTCCTTCTCTCTTTAGCGTTCCGTCTGCTTCCTCCTCCCCGGCCCGTCTCACCCTCGCTTCTTGAGTTGCAACGGACTATTGGGGAGGAGATCGAACAGTCACGCCTCTAGCGGTGCGCTT
This sequence comes from Ixodes ricinus, assembly GCA_037355805.1. Classification (NCBI taxonomy): domain Eukaryota; kingdom Metazoa; phylum Arthropoda; class Arachnida; order Ixodida; family Ixodidae; genus Ixodes; species Ixodes ricinus. Next base: position 98,512 of record JAZHYW010010993.1, on the reverse strand, counting down.
CAGCTGTGGGGACAACAAACCGTATTTTCTTGTTTGTTTTTGATCCGAGAAATCGAAGATGACGATTCGAAGGCCGCTCCTCGTGCGACCAAGCACTGGTCAGAGCGAAGCGCTCGTGCCCAGACCGTGCTCGGCCAGGTTCAATTTTTTTGTTATGTTGTGTTGGTAAACACCGGGCTGTGGGGACAACAAGCTCGATAAAGCGCCCCCTATAGTTCGATCTCCTGCCCAATAGTAAGGTAGAATCCCATACAGGCTGCAGCACTACATTGGGACAGTGAAGACACAGTGTTGTTCGCATTCGGAAATGCCATTTCGCGAGCCATGATCGCGAGCAGTATGCCGCCTGTACTGCACCGCATGTAGCAGGAGAGATCCGCAAGGACACCGCTCACTGAGAGCGCTTTCCCGTTTCCGCCGCGGGAGGGCGAGCAACGAGCTGGAGACGCAAATGGGAGTCCCGGAACGGCCTCGTGACGTACATGCCCACGTGACACGAACACGGTTAATTGGGACGTTTAAGGAGGAATGTATACCCGCTGACAATATTAGCTGAAACACCCGATCCGGCGGCCTTGTTCGGCAGGTGCGGTCCCTCACATGTTCTATTATTTTTCAATTTTATGAAGTAGTCCGGAGACCCCATTTTCGCAATGCATTCGTTCACCACAGCTCTCTCAGAAAGACTGATACGCAAAAGAAGGACTGTTTCTGCTCGTCCGCGATAGTGCATGAGCATTGGACAGCGTCAGGTCAAAGGGAAGCTCCGGCGGGGTTCCCGTCGATCCACAAACAGCAGATTTGAGCCACGTGAATCTCGCAGCAATGCCAGCAAGATTGTCATCGCGACCAAGTAGCGTCGATGAACAGAGACGTCAACGGCTGATGGTTCGTTGCACGCCATCGGCCGTCTCGAGAAGAGCACGCGTGGTGAATTGTAGGGGGGGGGGGTTAAAAAATAATAATAGACTTTTCTAAGAATCTGCGCGTAGTTTTATGGTTCGAACCTCGTATAGCTCCCAGCACAAGGCGCGAACGATACCCTAATGGTTGTCGGACCAATTGCCGTCACTGGACGGTGTGTTATCTAAATAACGAACAAGCGAACAAAACTGCTGAGCGTGTTACTGCGGTCGTTATGTGAAGACACATTAAAGCGCGCACGCTGCTCACGTGTTATGGTCTCCTCTTTGTTGAGAAGAGCTCGCGTGACGTACTCACTCGTAAAACAAACAAAAAACAAGAAAAAATACAAAAAGAAAACAAAAAACGAAAGACCTAGACACGCATTTGGAGCAAGGCAGAAATGTCCAAAGGGTAGCTTTGAAAGATGCCCAAGCAAAAGATGGCCGAATTTCTCCGTCTTCCAGATATAGCAGGCGAGTAAAGCATTGTTATGTTCTTGTTTTTAACAACAATCGCATTTCGCATATCACGAAGAGCATTTTAACTAGGTGAAGGTAAAGTAGAATACGCGGCATTACTATATCTGTTTCCCCCACAAAGAAAAAAAGAAAAACAGAAGGAAGCGTAGGTTCCTTGTTGGAAGCAGGAGTGAACCTTGCAGGACTAGAAGTTGCTTACGTTATTTCACAAGGAAAATGCAGTACCCTTAACTTTAGCGCTTCAAACGCGTACGTTCCCAGCTTTCGTAGCCTAGCCTAATACTGGAGAGAGAAAGAGAGATGTGAGAGACAGGGAGAGAGAGAGAGAGAGATGAGGGGGAAGAGAAGTTAAAAAATACTAGGTCTTGGTCGCCTCATTTTCATGGCGACTGTTCAAAAGCGAAGGTGTAAAATCATGTAGGCACACAAAAGTAAATTCCGAAAATATTAGCTGAATTCGACAATTTAAAAACCGGTTAAAGTTTCATTTTTAGTCATGCGTTTACTCCGTCCCGAAAGAGAAAAGCCACCGCATTTATTGATATACTCTATCTCCGCATATAGCTAATTGATAGCCTGTATCGAAAAAAAAAAAAGACGCGCAACTTCACGAACATGAATGCGGTACTGTTTTCGAATCTAGGGTCACAAATAGTGCACCTGAGAAGACCATGTCCATTTTTGCCCTTTTGTACCGTTGTAGAGAAAAGAGTCTAGAGAGCAGCAGAAAAGTCCTAACACCATGCACATGCAAAGAGTTTCTTTTTTTTTTACGATTTCATTTATTTTTGGCGTAAAAGTTGGAAACCGTGTCAGAGTGAGCACGAGATTTGTGCAACGAACGTCCCCTAGAAAGTGTGTCGAAAGACCCCTACCTTGCTCGAAACTAAAAAACTTAACAAAAAAATATATCACTAGCAAAAAACAAAAAACAAATTAATTTTATCAGTGCATTACACTGTATGCCAGAAATTGGGAAGATATATCTGTATTTTACGCAACAGAACGTAGACATATATGTACTTTATTTTTTAATCCCCCTACATTAAAATGTGCCGAGGATATTCGCTCGTGTATTACAGATATCCCCCACTTATAAAAAAATCTGATCGTATCATCAACCGTCATTATAATAATTGCTAATGTCAGCGCCTGCTACAACCACCAAACGTAGTTTTGTTAACGTGGCCCAACAGTTCAAATTCCCAACTAAACCAAGCACCGATTACTACATGGCATACTTGTACGATACTCATTACAAGTAACCAAATCACTCTTAATCTATTACTTTTGGAGTAATTTCTGTAATAATTTGATCGAAATTATCATTCGTCTCGAGTAATCAAGTAATATAATTAAATACTTTTAAGCAAGAGCAGTTAAAATTGTAATCGATTAACACTTTCCCGGTGTACAGCATGAACAGAGGCGTATACGTTTTCCCGCTTTCAATGAACGGCGCTTCAATGACTTGCATCCACCGGTCGGCGCGCAAAAGTGCGGGTATCACCAGTCTGGCAACAAGGTCTTAGCAGGGCTTCACCAAAATGGCGACGTCCACGAGCGGAACTCGTATCCCTGCAGACGCATCTCTGCGCGTCTGACGATCCGTGCACCTATACGCTCTGCCCGCGGCGTGACCAACAGCTAACGAGGCGATGCTCCCTCACTTTCTGCGGAGTGGACCGACCGTCCGTCGAGCAGAGGTGGGTCCCGACCGATAAAAGTCGGCACAAACGAGACGCTTCTCTTCTACCGCTCGGGGGCCAAGTTCGGTATACCACGCCAAAAAGAAGTCCGCTCACGAGGGCCCTTCGCGCGGGGTCAGCAGACCACGGCGTAACCATTCGGACGGACGAAAAAAAAAAAACAATTCTCAAAGCTCTCGCGCGAAAGTGAGCTGGCTGCCCATTGTGACAACACCGCCGCATGCCATCGTCGGGGTCACGACGTACTACAACGCCGCGAGACTGCCACGACTTACATTCGAGGTCCCGCGGGAACGACGCAGAGCAGCGTCAATATACGATCCAAAGGAATGAAAAGGTGGCACTGTCTGGGGGATCACGACTCCTTTTGTGTGTGCGATGATTTGGACATCGGGACAAGTTGTTCTCAAGCCCCCTCCCCCAAATCTTGGGATGCAATGCGTAATCGATTCATGTCGATTCCCTGACGGGCCGATTCTGACGTTCGGGTGATTAACGAGTAAGCCCCGCGTGACCTCCCGACCTCGCGTCTCGTTTCCTTCGTAAACAGTTCATCCTTCGTCGTTGCTCGTAACCATGGGGTCGCCGCTCTTCCCAAATCACCGGGGATTCCGAGTTCGGATGAACCGAAGCCGACCCTGCAGAAGCGAGCTGAACCAAGCACGACTCGTTAAGGCCGCGCGTCACCGAGTCCTTCCGCTAGATTAACTAACCAAGTGTTCGAACTTTGCCACTTCACTAGGGCCTCCAGCCAATAGCCCCCAAAAGTCAAGCCCTCCCCTACATCATCGCCTACTTTGCGTCAGCATCGTCGAAACCGCGTAGCTGCGTCTCACGAAGAGGCGACGCCAAGACAGACGCGTTTGGAGCTTTTGGGTGACTTCCTTGAACTCCAGCGTGTTAGCCGCTTGGGGGCTGGTCGGCTATCCACCGACAATGACGTAATGCGCGAGCCTTGTCTCTTAGGTAGGATTGCTCGAGCCGGCTTAGCCATTCGGGCGTTGGAAATGAGCCGCGACAGAAAGGGTACCTCGGGTGAATCTTTTCCTCCGCGCTTTGGCTTCAGCCCATCCTCGTAGAGGCTAGAGAGACTAGCCAATCGAACTAAGGAATGGTAATCGCGGGGCAATGCGTCATCATCGGATTGTGGAAGACGATTCGACGCTCACTTATGAATGCAGATGGGCCGTGTTCTTTGGGCGAAGTGTTTTCTGGATTTTTTTGTTTCTTTGACGGAGTGCATGTGCGTGCAGCGGCGCGCTTCAAAAGCTTTCGAGCCGAGAAAGGACTCGCGTGACCCCTTACAGCGTCCCTCGAGGAATTTGGTTTTGAGAAGCAGCGAGGCTCCTAATCTATTCGAGGCACGACTCTTTCTGAGTTTCGGTTCGAAGCGCGTCTGCTTTCTTGCGCCCTGCTCAACCTGGTGAGTTTAGTCTAGATTTGGTTCTAAAATTCGACGTTACTCAGTCCTGCTGGGGCGAAGCGTGAGTTATGCTTGCGTTGCTTTTCTTTCGGGGGCGGCCGGTTACGCCCGTTTTAAGATCAGAATTCGTCCGGTATTTTGCTGAGTCACCTTTCATCAACTCCTGCAAGAAAATGAGTGTCGCGGAGAGAATACAAAGACCTCGAGAATTAGTTAAAAAAAAGACTAACAGGATCACTGGCTAAGTGAACATTTCTGTTCTCGCATTACTACGCTACAACTGCACATGTACAATTATAATTGATGCCTTAATCACTTGACGAGATAATACTTGTGAGTGAACTAATCATTAATCATAGTTGTAACGATGGAATGAAAACAAAATAATAATGTTATACCTTTAGAGAAACAGCAGTGCGAAATGTACGAAAAGAGATTAAAAACAAAGCAATGAAACATTCGCGCGCCAATTACCTTGAAATTAGGGGTGTGTGAATACTGCGTGGAATTGAATAAAGCAGTGTCATCTCTAGCTTGTACACTGTCGAGGAAGCCGCCACATTCCCTGGCACTTTTGAAGGCTGTGGATTACGCGGTGCTATTTGGTTCGAACTATTATTCGTACTCCTCTAAGCTGGAACACACTCCAAACTGTGAATAAGCAATGCTCCACCACGAGAGTATCAGTCGTAAAAAAAATTGTGAGTAGCAGCAGAGGAGTTTATTCGACGTTTCGAGCAAAGCAGGCTCCGCTCGAAACGTCGAATAAAAGCGCTCTGCTGCTGCTCCTCAATTTTTCCTACGCCTGGAACACACTGTTAGGCAGGCAGAGACAGACCACACTTTAAATTCCAAACAACACATCTCGCAGCCCTCGCATTACGCAACACCGATCGACTCAATCGGTGAAAGCGCCGCTCAATCCCGAGGCCACCCGACCTTCAGACGACCTCCGGCACGGCCCACTGCGGCACCTTCGACACGGCAAAGCAGCGTACAGCCAGACTACAATAGACTCGCCATCATCGAAGAAAAACGTAAGTTAATTTGGCACCGCTTCTCAATCGCAACGTACCAGGGAGTTATATCAGAACCATCAGGCTACACTATAAGCACCACCATTACCGGAGTCGTCTGCGAGCAAACCAAGCAACCTCCGTGGTCTGCCGAGCACGAGCTACGAAGCCGTTGTCTTCTAGCAGACGGCGGCACCACGCCCGCGCAGACAAGCTACTGCGTTCATCGACTCCGGCGCATTACGAGTCCGTTCAGAAAGCAATTAAAGCGGTAATCGCGCCTATAATTACTGCAGCTCTTCGGAGAGTGGCGAAAAAGGGCCCCACGACCTTGATTGCCCCAGCAGGCGGAACGGACGACCAAAAGCCATCCAGGCGAAAAGGAAGAACACACACATTTCTCTTCTGGCTGCAGCAGCTTCTCTCGCCGGACAAACAGGAAGCTTATAGGTATGAACTTGTAGACGCTGTTTCTTTGACGCTCAAAGCCGTTTGCAACGCGTACACATCCCGTTGCGAGGTCTTTCTTTTTCGATATCGGCTTAGCTGTTGCGTAGGGCACGACTCCTCCTGTTGGCTTCTCAATAGAAAGTTCACCGGATGGCCCCGCAAACGGCTTTTTAATGCTCGGATGCGTCGTTTCTTTACGATTGGAAGGAGGGTCTATTGGCGATGGCGTTGGACACCGGGAAGAAAGGACACAAATTGATTACAAGAGAGGGCAAGGGCATGTTCTCTGTGAGTCCGGTTCGCTTTTCAGAAAATAGATTTAGCACGCTGGAAACAACCTTCGCTTCGCTCTTCGTTGTATTTCAGACATCATCTTGTGAAACTGCATTTTTTTTTTTTGCAGAAAGTCAGTGTGATTGATTATTGTTCAATTGCCTTTGGTAACTTTGCGCGTCTCTTTTTTTCCTGACACCTCTCTTTGGAGAGAAACGGATAAGAGGTGAGGGCACTTCTCGAGAACATAGCTCCAAGCCTCGACAAGGTGCTGTTGTAGATTCTAGACGCCTTAAGACAACTTACATGGTGTCTGGCTTCAGCTAATTCATGAAAGTAGAAGCCAGCGAGCTTTTATTGAAACTTCTAACGAAGCCTCAATCTGAACATTATTGATATTTGAAGTCGGGTTGCATCTTAAATCGGCCAACAAGACTAAATAAAAATGGGTCACTTCACAGTCGCAATTTGAATCGTTAAAAAGCCAACAACAAAAACAAATGTATACTAAAAACAAAATGTTCAGTCATTCCAGCCAGGTGCAGTTAAGAGGTCAACCATGTGTTTCTTACCAATATTTTCTTTTTAACTAAAAGCTCTATATGAAAGGAAACGTTGAGCACTTGACATCATCAGTGCCAAATTTCCGGAAAGAGGGTCTTCTGGTTCAACTAGCATTCTATCAAACTCTAAGGCGTAATAAAGTCTCGCACTAATTGAAATCTTCGGAACCAAATAGAAGTTAATATTAAGAAATATCGCACCCTTTGTTAAACTGAAAGCTGACAAGCCATTGCCAATGTCACAAACCTGATGTGAAAAAACTAAAAGCTTTTGCCAAAATGTAAAAAAAAAGGAAACTTCGGGGACTTTTAAGCTTCGCCTTTAAGAGTGGAACGCGATAGCGTTATTGGGTTTATATGAGAAGCCCCGTTCCCAAAGGCTTCTCATATAAACCCTCGCTCGTTCCCAAGCCGTGCAAGCGTGTGGTCTAGTCGGTAGCGTCATGTATCACGCGTCACGTGACGTCACCAGGTGCATGCCGGGACTTTTTCATCCCACCGACACCGAATTTTCCGCGACGCGAGCTCCTAAACGCTATCGCGTTAAAATTGAATAAGAAAAGATACGGAGAAAATTTTTTTACAATGCACTCAAAGTGCTTACACAACGTCCAGGTGGACATTTGCAGACGATAGCAGGCAACTCGTTCCCCGACCACAGGAACGCGAGGCGCAATCTATTGACGCGGAGTGACAATCTGTGCCAAAGCCGAGGGCAGCTCCAATAAACTTGGCCGAAGCATGTACCCCACTGATAGGACCGAAGGCGAGTATTTATCGGGATCCATTGCACATGTCATTCAACGCAGGGGCGATAAAAGGTTATCGGGAACCTCTTGTTTCCCCTACGAAGGGCAATGCCGACGTCTCTTGCAAACATGGCAGCGGAGAGAGCTAACTGATATGTGCGGCTGCCTGCGTTCGCAAAAGCACGTAGCGACGGGCAATCCTTTTTCTTTTTTGCTCCCCATTGAAATTTTTAGGTTGTCAGCAAGACAAATGCAGCGTTGCTCAAGAAGAACATAAATAGCAGTGATATCCTAGTCAAGTTTAATAAACGAGAAGCAAGGACGCCGTGCGCGGTGTGTGCATCAGCCCAACTTCATGAAGCCTACATGGAGTACGAAGGCACTGCGGGCGATCTTGTACTGCAGATGACGTGCAAAGGGCATAAGCTTCAGCTCTAATACAGTTTCCAAGTCAAGTGCGGAGGATTTTTATTTGTAGCCTGTTATGACCACCAAACATCAACACCATAAAACTGGGTGGCATATAAAAAAATGACAACCGAAAATCAACATTTAATCTGTGAAGTAAAAGATTATATTGGTTAGCCAGGCAGTTTTGTCGACCATGGATCGAATATATTAATCCTCACAGACATATCTTGAAAGCTGTCTGTAACTTTGCCAGCGGATATATTTTCCACATTCAGGAAAGGGGATTAGAATAGTCACACGATGATTACGAACGCTAGAAAAGACCGTGAAATAATAGACGAGAATAATCAGACCCATTAATTTGTGTTTTTCTGCACAGTACTAAAAGGGCTTCAACCTCGCATATGCCTGGCCCAAAGCACAAACTCACGCCGGTAGCCACGGTAAACAAAAACCGGGGTCCCACTGCTAATACATCATAGAAGAGACAGTCTGCATTCAGATTTCAACGCGAGTCACTGCGAGATCCGTGCTTTGAATGCCGCATGACAATGGGTTCAAGGAGGAAACTTGGCACGCGGCATTCGAACCACGGATATTGGCGGTGACTCGTGTTTGCAGACTGTCTCTTGTATGATATATGAGCAACGTGACATGTAGGTACTGTCGAGACCGGTTATAACGAAGTCGGTTATAACGAAATGGCGGCTACAGCGAAGCGATCGCGATTTCCCATTCCCTTTTACACATCGTTATAAGTCGGTTATAACGAAATAGCGGCTGCAGCAAAGCGATCACGATTTCCCATTCCCTTTACACATCGTTATTACCAGTCGGTTATAACGAAATAGTGGATATAGCGAAGTGATTTCCGATTCCCGTTGACTTTGTTATAACCGGTCTCGACAGTAGTACGTCATATCGGCCAAGTGAAACACCTACCGAGTGAACGGTGTCTGAAAGAGTAATCTCGGTTCTGCTAAAGGACCTGCCCGAATAAACGCAAATAAATAAGAAACCCCCGCAAGACGTTTGTTTGACGTTGAGATCAAAAATGGGAAAATATTCCTCTCTCTAATTCGCGCATTTGACCCAAGGTTTGATTCGGACGAGGGTGCTGATGGGATCTGAACGACTTTCTATAATCGCAAACGAGAAAGAATCAAAGCATAGTCAAAATCAGGGGGCGCTCTTTCTTAAGCGACAGCACTTTGTTTGCAATTCAAAATCTCTCATGTTCAAATGAAAAGAATCTGCAAACTTTAAAGATCTTATCTGGGTGGCAGTGAAATGCAATAACACTCGAATGTTATATTTTACAGTTTGTACGTGCGTGGCGAAGGAGTTGGCCTTGGGTGCTGAAATGTCCATCGTTGCGCGAGGTAGTGAACGCATCAAGAATTACTGGGATTCCTCGAGCATCGTTTCTTATTTTAGAGTACTCGTCTGACTGCAATGAAGTTTTCTCCTTGTGTAGAAATCGAAGAGGAAAAAAAACAGGCTTACATTCCGATCTAGGAAATATAAATGACTGATTTGTGCTATGTGCTAATAACAAGATGTACGGATATTTTTAGACTCGTGCCTTAGATAATTCAATTACATGCAAAGGTGCAAGCGAGCTGGACAAGAATGACGAAAATAATCCCTGGAAAAGGGGAACAAAGGACAGACACAAATCTCCAAACACAGCTAGGTGACTGGTGCGCGACCGACAAAATCCACCGGTTCCTGTTATCGAACCAGGGACCTCTCCATTTCCAATGGAGAGGTCTATTTCCAGTCGACTTTCGCGATTTTAGAATGCCTTTACTAATTAGAACATAGCCGCTCGATTAAGGCTCAATAATAATCTAGAGCGCGCTGCTTTGATTCCGAAATAAGTGCACGAGAATACTGATATCTATAATTGAATTATATCGGAAATTTGGGGAACTGCCACGTGACGAAAGCCAAGAACACGAGGGAAATAATATTACATAATTTATATATACATATATATATATCATACTATATATATATATATATATATATATATATATATATATATATATATATATATATATATATATATATATATATATATATATATATATATATTAGTTTCAAGTACGGAGTAATATAACATACAGTTCAGATTACTATCCCAACACGGGATGTAGCAATACTAGTCTAATTCGAACCTCAGGTATTTCCAGGCTATCGGCAATATAGGAATGTTTACGTTTGTGTACAAAGTCAAACAGTTCGCGCAAGAAGACGCATTCAATAGAGATTGGTCTATTACTGTATTTGTACAGCCGAAAGTGACCACATTAAGCGCCACTTTTAGCGTTTATAGTCTTCGGTAACAAATTGCGTAGAGTTGCGTACGGCGTGTCACAATAGAACCAGGGTTGGCGAGGGTTTCACACTGCGAGCCACGACATGGACAACCGTCGCTTCCCAGAGCTAAGCGCCGTATAGCGACAAACAACGAGAGTCGAGATATTCCTAAAAAGAAGCACACTAGAAAGGCTGCCGTGATATAACTGAATAATGTAAAAATTAAAATTTATGAAAATCTGCCGCTTTTTGTGTATAGTGGAGAGTCATAGAAAAGTTCAAATCTTGAAAGAACCATCCCATGCAGTTGAGAATTAAAAAAAAAAATTATAACTTGACGAGGAGTGAAGTTAGAGACGCCCGAAACCTGACACACATATATCCCAGGGCATAGTGTAACAGAGTGGAGAGACGGTATGCGTGACAGCTGGTATGTGGGTTGATCAGCGAATTGCTCAAATTGTTCCATTGTCGAACTGACTGTCGGCGCGCGCGCGAGTGCGTTCAAGTGTGCCACGCTTCTGATCCCGTCGTACGGTGAACTTCGGGACTGTACACACGTCGCGTATAGACCCGGACAAAACGCTGGAGAGCCGCCGGGGACTGGGTATACGTGCGCCTCCGGCGTGCACAACGACGAAGGTCGAGAGCGGAGTGCAAGCGATGGAAACCTCGGGCCTATAGCCTAATTCACGCCGGCGGATCGCTTTCTCGAAAGCCAGTCGGGATAAACACGTTTTTCCCGTTTCTGATCAACATAACTTCCAAGGATGTGTTTTTTTCGCTAGCTCGTATACCTGCCCCCGAGCGACCAGCGGGCGAAGAAATCCGCGGCTGAGAAATGAATCGGCGAAGAACGTCATGCGGGTGCAATCGATGAAAGTAATCTCGTATAGTCACATCGGTGGGTATATTGAAAACGTACCTTAGCTGGAAGAGTTTCGAAATTATGCGGATTTGTAGCGTGTATATGGGTTAGCGAATCAGGTAAGAGTGAGACGGAGATGTCGAGTTCAGTTAGGATAAATGCGGCCCCAAATATTTAAACGGCACGAGAAAATCGCACGTTACTTGCTAACGCGCATATCAGGGTGATAATGCGTTCTTCGATATTGCCGGTTTTTTTCTTTTGTCTTCTTCTTTTTTAGTTTGAAAGTTGGGTGCGGTCATTGCTCTGAGTGTCCTTTAAATAAAATTCTTACTAATAGACTCGTTAGAACCTCGTCGACGGATCGGAATCTTCTCATTCTAAATTTTGCGCACGAAGGTTCGGGAAAACTCGAAGAAAAACACAACATACATAGAAGACGGATTGAACGCCTAAAGGACATAATTTAAACGACGGTGCCTCGGTGAGATTTCTTCGCACATTTTAAAATAATGTTAAGGCATTCTCGACGGACCGGTTTCCTCGCTTTTTCTAGAGTGCTGAAGCTCGTGACATGACCTTAGCGGAAAGGAAGGGCAGTGCCTGCATGGGCGAGGATGCCTTTGAAAGGGAGGACGGAGTTTCCCCTCGCAGAGTTCCCTTGACAGCCGCGGCTTCAATGAAACGTCCTTGGATTGCAACCACGCACTTGGAGTAAAGCGGCTTCATGCAAATATGATGCCCACCTATGCAGACGTGAGATACAAACAACACGTAGTAGGAAAAAAAACACATCAACAACGAACAAAAGCCTGGGGATGGGTCAGCTTTCACCATTAAGGTGAAAGCTGTAAAGTTAACTAAGACAATTTCTTCTATGCGACAGAATAGTTTGAAATAATAAGTAAGGATCGAAGGAAATCAATGAACTGAAAGTTTCAGAGCCGACAAGCGAAAACGACCGTCCCTTCTGGCAAACATATGATCCCGATAAAAAAAAAAATCTTCGAAATTTATTTTTAGATTTGTTTATTACTTATTTAATCGTATGGAGAATGTATTAGGTTACGGAAACAAGAATTTTAGTGACTGTTTTGAGACAATGTTCAATCGTGGACGTTTCTAATCAAAGTACCCAATGTACACAACGGGACACTGTAAGTGCGAGCAAACGATCACCAATTTGTCATATATTTTTTCTTGAAATTTAAAGGCTGTCATGAAACGCACAAGTCAGGCGGGAAGTCCTCATTCAGGGCAGTAAATTCAGCGGTAACGACTGGTTACCGCTACTACCTTTTCGAGGTAAAAGGCGAAAAACCGCCGACGTTGAGTTCGCGCCAAGTGTCGCTCAGTGTGCGCGTGATATTAGATCCCTGAGAATAGACAACTTTCAAAAATCCCTGCACGCAACACTGCGCGCGTTGCATCATGGGACCTCTTTGGCAGTAGAGAAGAGCGGCATGGTTTCGATTTCGATTAACGAAATAGAGCACCTCAGCACTGCACGAAAATAAAGTCAGCGCTCGCTGGCATTGCACCCCTTCATCACACCCGTGAGAGCCCCTGTTGAAACACGGACACCCAGAGGCCGGACAGCACTGTTTAGACTTAGCGCCTAGTAGGAGGACGTAGGCCTGTTGGCCTTCGTACCTTCGGAGCCCTGTTTACCTGGGCACAAACCCTCGCAAATCAAACACCCCCACCACTGTAGGCAACACCTACAGTATTCTACATTAAAGGAAGGTCACATATTCAAAAATACAAACTTGGGCTAGGCAATTAATCGATTAACCTGCCGATCAATCGATGAATGCGATCGCGATTAATATTTTTAATCTGTTACTTGGTAAAATTTTGACGAACCAAAAGAAAGCAAACGTTAAACACTTTCACTATGTAGACGGTGGGTAGGTACATTTATCAAGGGCAAACTTTAGGGAAAAGTTTAACCTAAAGTAAACTGCAGGGGCGAGACTACTCTAGTCTAGACGCTTAGTTCAGCAGAGATTATTGTGAACAATCAAGAGAGGCCGATCTTGCCGGATAATAAGAACGAACCTCTTTGCCTCATGCAGCTGAAGTAATAATCTGGGAGTGTGAGTGTCTTTGAACTGTTTTCAACTACACATCGATATTGATTTCTAATCAAAATTCTATATTGTGTCGTTTATCAGACAAGCAGAAAAAAAAATTAACTTCGTATTTTTAAAATGATTATGCATGCAAATGAACGAGACCAAATAATCGACTAAGTGGTGCCTATTAATTGGGAAATTTTTTTCGACGCCCAGCCCTAATGCAAACCTTGTATTTGGTCATGACGGGATGTCGTGAAGTGAGGTTGGCTAATCGAAATCGAAACTTTGGCCGAGGGTCCCCCCAAGATGCTTTGCACGAAACGCCGATAGGGTCGCTTTGATTTAGCAAAAGGTATATATTTCTCTGAGATCCCCACTGAAATGAAGATTAAGTGACAAAAAGAAAACGGCATGGCTTTTCAAGGTCTGCCCAGCGTTTGTGGCTTCGCGTCAATTCTAAACAAGAACGGAGTGATACGTCCTAGTGGCTAAATATACACAGTTCGTATCACTTTGTCCTTGTTTAGGACTTAGTCAATCAATTGTCGATCTAGAAATGGTTGTTCATCTATCTGCTATATAAAATGTTACAAATTCTGTCAAGCATCAATCACTGTAAGTGCGGACGCTGGACAGCTGATCAGTTCAAAATTACCCTCGATCAAGTAAAAGCTTCTGAAAAAAGCCGTCCTATAAAAAAAATCCTACAGCACACACGAAACCTTTTCCTCCTGAAGAATCATTTTGTGCTCGTCTTTATTTGTTTAGTTTGCTGACTTGTGAAATACCTAGTTCAATTACCAGAGATTGTGCACAGTATACCTAAGTATTTGCCGATTTGAAACAGTACTTAGAAACCGTCTGCGGGAGAAAATATTTACAGAGGTTCTCCTTCACTTGTTACTATATCAAGTCTAATCTGTTTTTTCTTTTTTTTTGTAGCTTATTGCGCGTGCTCCCTTAGTTGTCACAGTGAGCGTTCTGTATGCATGAGGTTTCGCTTTTCGTTCCAGTAACCGCGTGTACATCGCATTGCTCGTCAACATGGTTCCACTTTAATCTCAGGATATAAAAAAGAGAGGTGCAACTTTAAGAAATGCTGAACGTCGCGATGAAATGGGATTGCGCGATGTTTCCTTTGCGAAATGTCTTGTCTATGTCATGATACCCGAACAATTGAAGTTCTTTTAATATTGAGGAGCTTAAAAGGAACACCCGGAAAGAATAAGGGCGGCATCCGATATTTTGTTACGACATCTTAAGATCGTAGCTAAACACTGAGGCGTCCATGATGAGGCTCTCCTCGGAAAATGCGACCTAAAACCGTTCATCTCCAGTAAGAAAAACACGCTGTATCACGTTCACTGACGCGCGAGCATCCTGGATGCATCTCCATGACAACACTGGGGTTATCTATCTTGGCCGTGTTCCGCAGCAAAGACTCACCTTGCCCTCCTGGCAGTCAGCGATGCACTTGATGGACGCCCTGACGAGGTTCCGGACCCCGCGCACCGTTCCCTGCCTGGAGAGGATGGCTAGTTCGGCATCCAGAACGGGTCCCTCGAGGGACGTCTTCCCGGAGCTGCCATCCTCGTCGTCCCTGGTATCCTCAAGCTCGCGCAGGTGGAACTTCATCTCGGCACCCGAGTCCGAGTCGTAGGGAGCCTCGTCATCACTGCCAGTGCCGCTGGAAGCTCCGCTGCTGCTGCGTTCATCCGGCTCTGGAGCAGACGGTATTCCAACGGACACCCTCACAACGTGCGGAACGCCCGGTGTTGTCGTCTGTTGTTCTCGATGCTCCGGTGTCACAGGGGGGTCACGAGAGACGTCACAGAGGGGTTCACAACCGGAGCCTCGTTGAGCGGCACCGGTGACCCGTTGACGATGATCGACACGGTCGGTGAAGCGCGCTGCATCGTTGGAAGAACGACGACTTGAACGGCGGCCCCTGCTACACGTCTGCCTCGCTTGCCGCTCGCGAAAGGAATTCTCCCTTCGGCTTTGCGTCGTCTGCTTGCTTGCCCGGCAGGTGAGAGAGGCCGCTTCTGGAATGGGCGAGGGGGACGTCGAGATAAACGCCGGTCTTTCGAGAAGGGAGAGGGGAGAGCGGCGGAGGGAGATGCGTGGAGGAGGGACCCGCTTCTCAGGCTACTCGGAAATGTTCCTCGGAGTTGTTTCCAACGCCCTTTCCCTTTTATCTTACCTGTCCCCTCCCCCCCCCCCCGCCCCCTCTCTACTTTTCTCGAATACAAGCCCAAGGAAAGGGGAAAGGAGGCATCGTTTTTTGGGTGTGGGAGAGCGGCTCAGCTGAGAGGAAGGTACAGGTGTGGAAAAGGGTGCTCGAATGAGAGGGTCTAAAGTACGGGATGGTTCCTGTTCCGGTTTGGTAAGGAGACTGTGTGGGGGAGGAAAAGAAAGGGAGGGGGGCAGCGAAAAGACTGGCCAAAGGCGCGCGTTGCAATCATCAAACTGTTTGAGTGCCGAGCTCGTAAATAACAGCAGTGCGTGATTTCTACCCTTGCCCCAAATTGCCACGTTACATTGGGCGTAGCGATCAACACGGCACACACATCTCTTGCAGCTCAACTCTAGGCACGCTGTCGATCAGACGACGCGTGAGCTCACCATGCAGATTTGCACTCTCACAGGTTACAATGCCCACAAAAGCGGTTTGTTTGCCTTGTCGGCGAACGACGTTTCTGGTTGACTGTGTTACTATCATCACTTGACTTTAGACATCCTCGAATTGACCACTCGACATATAGCTAAAGGCCTGTTCCGGATGTAACATTTTTGGGCATTTCGACTTTTCTTTCCGCTGTGCAAGAATCAGGAATTGAAGTATTTCGCTTCTACTTTGATCTAAAAAGTTCCTGATTTTCGCGAATCTGACTAGCTCCAGACACCCGTACTCTTTTTGCGGGAGACATGCTTCATCTTCCTCATCCTCCTCAGTGCTACTCTCCTCCTCCTCCTACGGCTACTCTTTTGCAAGAATATCTTAACTGCACTCTCACTATTAATAAATACATAATAAATATACATAAGACACATACATACATATACACATGCAACCATGCATAATAATGTGTATGCATGTAATTGTTATATTTCTGTTCGTGAGCTTTACAAAAACATCTCCATATTCTGTTAAGCATTTCAAATACGTAGTTAATAAATAAAAATCAGCCATTTCTAATAGCTCTTTTATCGCTTAAAAAGATCGGGTATTGGGCATCTGATACTAAGCATGGACATTTTTAGCGAAGGAGAGGATAAACGTGTAAGAGGCGTCAATTTCATCCGCTATCGGTCATTAGGCGGTTGGTCAACGATCAAGAAGAGATTCTTGACAAATGAGGAAGTGCCTCACGGATAAGAAGTCGGCGGCTGCGAGAGAGCACGCTAGGATAGCATTAAACTTCAGCTCCAGTATACCGCTTCTTTTGCAAAAATGTCGGAATTGATATAAAGAGTATTGGTGTTTAATTTGTAAGAGCGCCCTATTTTAATTATTGTAACCCTTAAACGTTGTCCCGCAATAACCTAAAAAAAAAGAGCTTAGTGATTACGAAATTTAGAGAACACTTGGCTGCGTCACTTCAAAGCCAACAAATAAGTAGCTTTGTTTTGTACGTGTTTCTAAACCCAAAATGATGATGCATGATATGTTATTCGACGATTCCTCATTCTACCGTAAATCTTTGAGTTTTGTTCAGTCTAAATCTAGGACCAGCAGAAACACTGACACACAAACTAAAAACGGAATAGACGATTATCCGAGCTTGTTAACGCTATAACGCAAGCATATTAATTGGCACTGCACATCGCCATTTTTTTCTTGCAGTAAGAGATACTTGATTAGTCGTGCAGACTCTCAGCATCCTTAACTTTATTCATGTTTGAAAATCGGGTCATATATTGTATTATAAAGTTTTATAATTTTGTTATCGCTTATTAGAAGAAATTTCATTCAAAACAAGAGCAGCGATGCCTATAAGCCCGTAAGCATCTGTATTATAGAAAATAAGATCCTTGATAAGTCACTTAAATTTTGTTCGTTATAGATTTGCAGAATTTGAAAATGAGCGACCAGTAAATCCATACGTTGTACTTTGTTGAAACCGACGGGACATTTTAATTGTCCTTGCACAGCAAACATCGAATTGTGTCTTGAACACCTACAATTACACCCCAGATGTTCCAGCACGCGCAACAATTCTCATGTGATTGAACGTCGGAGATGGTTCATTCGAAATCTGCATAAAATGTTCAATCATACATGACGGTAAGTCAAAATATTTCACTGTGAGTTCGATCGATTCAGTTAATAGCCTGGAAACTAAATACTATTCGTACTTGCCGATTGGCATCTAGAAAATGATGCAACGTCGCACCTAGGCGAGTTAAAGAAAAAATACGTAACCACACAGATTAATCTACTATAAGAGTGTGTAACTTTGGTGTAGGCTATTGCAGTCCACTTACAGACTAAGGACCACCAAAGACCACGTTTAAAGAAGACGCGCGAAGTAACCATACGTACCACTGCAGTCTTTAGGAGCTAATTAATAGCAACTGAATGAACACCCATATTCATTGATATCAGAGGTAAGAGAAAATGCTCATAAATAGTGACCAGTTCACGAGATTATAACTTAGAGACACGTATAGAAATACGAATTTTATACCAGAGATGTTTCTGCCAAAGTTGATTTTACGATTCCCTTTTTTCTAGCTCAGGATCGTACCTTAAGCCGCACTTAAAAGTCGAAATTTATGTCATCGTAACTCATATTAGCCATTTACACTTAACGGGAATATGGACAAAAATGTCCTACAGGAAGCAAATGGTGCGACCTGCAAACCGTCCGTTACGAGAAAGAAAGGCGGTAAACGTACAAAAGAAAAAAATTAATTCTAACCAACGCAAGGAAGACTGATTGTGCTCCATTTTTGTCTAAAACGCCCATGTCTGCCTCAAGAAAGACGTGTCTCGTCCAAATTAACCCGTTCGTTCGGAACCTCAAAAGGCAATCACAGCTATAGGGTCAAAAGGACAGCCCAAAGACCGCGCTGACTGTACCACCGAAACAATGGACCGAGGAATCAGTGCCGCCCGACTTGGCTCGAACGCATAGCCGTCTAACCTAACCTCCTAAACTCAGCCAGGGATGAGACAAAGGACACATAATACCGCTCTTGAGCTTCGGGTCATCCTCAAGACTGCTGGGTCGAACCGGGCTGGTGCACAAGGACGCGCTCGAATTCATTCCATTTGCGGCGTTAATTCTCCGACTTATATAGCAATATCACCCAAGAAAGGCAAGGCCTGTGCATGACGTCATCTTTAGTGGACCTCTGACCCGCCCCAAGCAGCACACACGAGCTCGATGAAAGACGCTGCAAAAGGGCAGACGTGTGCTAGCGTCGCGCAGTGTTGCGTGACGCTGCAAGGCGCGCCGTCGACGATACTGACGCAATGCGGAGCGCAACTTCGTCTGCTTCTTTTCAGGGGCTCGTGGTGACGTCAGAATGACGTCGAGTTCCGATTGGCTCCTGATGGAAGGATAGTGGGTAGACCTCAAAGCAAGCTGCATTGAGGTCCACTCATTCTCTTTCGATTCAGAGCCGATCAGAGCTCTGCGTCTGTCTGACGTCAGCAGAGCCCCTGCAAAAGGAAGCAGACGAACTTGCGCTCCGCATAGTGACGCAAAACTATCGATATACTGTCGAGAGTTTTATCAAAACTGTCGATTATGCTCGAAAACATAGTTAGCTGTCGATAGTCGGCGATCGACAGTACTATCGATAGTTGACTAACGGTAGTACCATCGATAGTAGAGAGTTTTGGGGAACCGTTTGGTGCACATCCGATACGGTTACGACGGGCCCTCGGGTACGAACCGCGCATGGGCGAGTCTAATCGCTGGAGCACATGCGCAGTTCGCACCGGAGGGCCCGTATCGGATGTGCAACAAACGGTTCCCTAAAACTCTCTTTTATCAACATTATTATTGGTAGTTGACTATCTATAGTACTACCGATAGTTCGCTTTGGTTGACTATCGCTACTATTGAAAGTCAGCTTTCAGAAAACTGTCGAGTGCTACGAGAATGAAAGGCACTATACCCCAAAAAGGTATGACGATGGATGTGCACGGACAGACAACGCGTGGTACTGGGGAAAAAAAAACACACGCACATGAAATTGAAAGGAAACAAAACATAAAGTTGCATTCTCATACGATGAATTTAGAGGTAAAACAGAAATGACGTTTTTGCTATGTTATCCTGCGCGCATATTTTTGTATATTCGTGGGGTTCAGATATCATGGTCGCTAAACTCGTGAAGTGACAAAGTTGGGGGACAAGTTCGCGGAGCGTGCTGATTGACTCCCGTGACAATTCCGTCACGCGGGACGAGATGTCAATCATCCAAACTCCCTCGGTGCCCAAATTTAAGCGAGGTTGAGAAACACAAAGTCAAAGCGAGCTTCATCTGAGCGCGCGCGAGCAACACCGTGGGGCCAGCGGATTGAACGGCTGCAGTGATGACGTCGCTCCCGCGTGTCCCTACATGCCTACGCCGCGTAAAAGGTAATGCTGTCTAGATTCTCCCTATACTTCGTTTCACTTATCTGCGAGCTGAAGCCAAAGGCTAGAAGCGCGAGACCAGCGCTTTTTGCGCTTCTCCCCAGCTCGCGCACTCAAGCAAAGCCTGAACGCACGGAACTTCGCGCTCGCGCTTCCAGCTTTGCCTTCGTTCCGCAGAGGTGAAACGAAGTATAGAAGGCCTGTGAATACCCTGAACTTTCTCGTCGCAAGATCGTCGTTTATGGAAGTTATCGGTGGCGACAAAGTGACGTTTCACAACTTTGGGGAGGAGTTATGTGAGGCCAAAATATTCGCTTCGGAATCGAGGCGAAAATTGAACTTTGTGATATATTGTGGAATCGCGCGCGGTGTACGCGGTTTTAGAGCTCATCTTGCGCCACCATCAACAATGTTATTGGGGCCACTGAGAAGCGGTGTGAGTACTGACGTCCGTAGTGTTTGAGAGGTGTGGGGGCGACGGGGGTTGGCGAGAAAAGAACCGTGGGAAGGAAAATAAAAAGGAGTCCGACCAATACACGCACAGTGGTGTGTGTATTGGTCGTACCCCCTTTATCCACACACACACTACAAAAAAAAAAATTCGGGGTCAGGACGTGTTGTACAAAATGTTCATGAGAGAGAGAAAGAGAGAGAGAGAGAGGGAGGGGAAGGGTGGTCGTAGTAAAGAAAGGGGACATCCCTTCCCCTAAATTTTGTATTGTACCTTTCTGAAATGTCGGGTCACTATATAGGAGGTTATGGTCTGAGGCTGAGGCGATCGCGTTCCCCCTCCCCGCCCCCAACCCCTTTGTGAGCCTTGTCCCCTCTTTCCACGTAACTTTGGGGGGGGGTAACTCGCCCCCCCCTCTATTTCCCCTGTTTCGACGCACCTGCTTAGAGGTGTTCCAACTGAGAGACGACGAGGAACAGAGCAGCGCGCATTTTTGGAAATAATGGTTTTAAAGGTTCTAGAATTAACACGGTTTGCGTTCCATGGACTCGCGAGCGGCCATGCCAGGCCAAAGCGAGTGGCTCGTGCCAGGGCTCGTAGTGTGCAGGCGCATGCAGTGACGTCCTTTTTCACTTCCCACCCTTGACGTCAGGCTCCAGGATTATCAGCCGTGAACGACAAATTCGCTGGTGCATGTTCGAACAGACGGTGACAAATTTTATTGTTTACCATAGAACAGGTGTGGCCAGAGTGACATGGGGCTAGAGCCGCAGACAAAAGTTCAAAGGGGTGGGGAACTTTAACACGGAACGATATGGCAGGAACGGTCATTCCTTAAAGGGACAAGTATCGAATTCGACTGATAATAAAGAATACCAGGCATCAGAACGTTTTTTCAACCGCTAAGCAAAAACGAATGCGTGGTTCGCTAGCCAGCCACTGCCCCCGACGCTGGTTATGCGTATACGGTTCGAAGTCTTTCAGAAATAAAGAGAAACAGTGTCACTGGAGACATCTATGTGTCAAAAAGCAGTCCAGCTGTATGTATACGTAGCGTAGTACAAGGCTGGCCAAGACTTAGCTTCTTTTTTTAAATTCTAGAATTTTGTTTTGTTTGTTTTGGGAACACTTGGGGGGGGGGGAGGGGGGGACACGCTTACCAGGGACCCGCGAGCCGCACTTGGACCTGCGAAGAGCCTCAGGTTGGCCACCCCTGCTATAGAAGCTTGAAGTCATCGTGTTCTTAAAACATCACCGTCGATATTGACAACCTGACATTACTCTTAGCTACACGTAGCAGAGCGCGTTTGATAAACTAGAGTTCACACAGAAACAATAAAACACACAAGAATAGTGAGTGTCTGTCTGTCCATTTCAGTGTTTTATTCTTTCTGTGTGAATCATTGCTCTTGTTTCTGTTGATGAAAGCAGAATTATTCCCAGTTTCACTGATCTCGGAAAGCAGACCTCACCGACGTTCTTGGTAGCCTTCGTGGCCAATAGTTAGTACTTAGAAAATTAAAACAGTAAAATGATTTTATTCCATCGATGGGGGTACAACTGTCCAGAGGCGAACTATGCCCGTAGGTGGGCAGCGTACTCGGCTGGTTGTGACCTATAGCCGCGTCGGGCTACACTTTTGAGGCCGAGAAAAAATAAAGGAACGGAGGGGCGTTTTTCAGTAAATTCTGCTTTATCGGCGAAAATAAGAACGATATCAGACTGTCAACTTTGACGGTGTTGATTTTAGAATGCGATTACCCCAAGTCTGTGCCGTGCCTTTTAGAGCCCATCAAACATGTTGGTCGCAGCTATACTCTGTTTCACCTTATGTTGTACCGCAGCGAAGGCTAGAAGCTCGAGCTCATAGTCGGGAACTGCCCCTAATGCACGAGAGCTTGTGCCACCGAGATGTGCTCTAGAGCAAGGAGACTCGCGCTCGTAGCCTTTCCTGTGGTACATCATAAGGTTAAATAGAGTATAGTAATCTTTGTTGTGACGTCACACGTATGAACCATGGACGTCTCCGCGCGCTCTCTCGGTGCTGCTCTTGTTCGGCGCTTAGGGAGTTTAGGGATTTTCGCTCCCTTCAACGAAAAACGTTACGAAGATAAACAAATCTGCGGGTTTGCGAGAAAAGAAAACTTTGCGGCCTTCTTTCGGCTACTCCCCCCGCTACGTCATAACGCAAAGAATCTTTGTGTTCCACGAGTTTAGCGAGCCATGCCTGCATTTGTAAATGTATTAAAGTATGCTCAAGTAATTTGTTTGGGTCTTGGAGCTAGGGAAAAAAACTCGCTGAAGAGATTCAGCATAGGAAGTTTTTCGTAAGTTTGATTCACGTTTGCATTTCTTTTATTATTCGATTGTCGCATATTACTTTTCACAGTTTTGAACACTGACAGGTGATTATAAGCCCTCTGCTGAAGATTTTTTTCTTCTGCCGGTGACTATTCATCATGAATTCCTGAAAATTGGGAATTAGCTGTTGACAAAAGCAGTTACACTTGCATGCCGTGATATGTTGCCGCTTTTTGTTTTGTTCTATTTTGGCAGATTGGCTAGCACATATTGAAGCAGGGTTCTGGATTTATGCCCCACGTAGTTTACTTATCAGGGGCGACAGGGATTTTCCGTTTTCTGATTGAGTTGCGCTTTTAAAGACCAAAGGGCACACCCCAAAATGCAATCTAAAGAGAAAAGAAGAAACTTCGACAACCTAGTTAGTTGATATCTTTTATTCATAGCTTATCGATAGGATACAATTGATATATTTTAATAGTTTGTTGTCAATAGTTTCTAATGAGGGTTTCTACCGTTTCTTTATTGTTTTCCAATACGTTTTAGTTTGTTGCTCGATAATTACACGGAAGTCCCTAATTGAACTTGCGTTTTCCTCCGAGCGACACGACATTTCCTTAACGAGCACATGACGTTCTTCGTCACATAGTAAAACACTATTGTAATTGTGTTGTGCGTATGTTTACACAGCTGGAAATTAATCAGCACCAATATGCGTCAGGTGTCTCAGCTGTAGATGAGTCAACGGACCCTCACTAAGCGTTCGGCGCATGCGCCACGCCGCCATGACTTTAGTTCATATGACGCCTGACGGCAGTGCACAAGAGGGCTGGTGCTGCCTGCGTGCTCCACACGCGCAGAGTTTCAGCGAGGTTGTCGCACGTGCAGAAATACTGAAGTTCCCTTCGATGCATTGCGACAGCGGTGGCAGTAGTCAAAGCTGGCTGAGGGAAGGTCGGTCTAGTTTAGCTCAGTGCAGATACAACCGCAATTGCAGCATTCTTGAGCTCCTTGGTGAACCCGTGCGATACCACGACAAGATTCGATCGTGTATTAACGACTGACGCGCGACGCTCCGCGTCAATGAATGCTTCATCTCACCTTAGTGCGACGTCATAGCGGCGTTGCAAGTGGCAGTGCTGAAGGCGACGCTTGCACGCGCGCCAGTGCATCCTCTAGTCGGAGTGGAGGCTGCTAGCTCGCGTCCAGCCAGCTCTGCGGTTAGCCTTCCATAGCGAAGTATGGCCTGGCCGCTGCAGCCGGTTCGCGTTTCGCGTGCCGTATGGCCTCCACTGACACGGTCACGGCGCGGACAGCGGGATCTCTCGCGCTTCAGATCAGCAGGCTGGATCGATGATCTGCCACGCTGCCGATATGTAAAATATACTATTCAGTCAAAATTCAGTTGCAAGTTACGTCCTGCCCTGTGTGCATCTCTTCTCTGTCCTCGTCTTTTTTTTTTGTTTATTTCCCATTGACTATTAGATAGCTTTACGACAGTGTGGCTATCGATAGTTTCTCGGTGTTCGACTACTAAATAATTTCACGATAGTCTACTGTGAGTATAATGCCACCGAGGTTCACTATAGGCGACTATCGATAGTATAGACTTTTTCTCCTGAGCTGCTCGTCCCCAGCCACACTGATAGGCATATCCGGTATGGGCGACGAAAAAAATAATAAAACATTTCGACCTGTAAATAGTAACAAAAAAAAGATGGGAGGCAAAACAAAAATGGGTAACGGTTACGCTTATATCCTAAATGTGTTCTATCGGCGTGGCGACGGCAAAACAACGTTTTCGCCCATACTGGAAGTGATGACAATTCAAGATGGCGGCGCCCTTGAGAGAAAGGTCTATACTATCGATGGTTCTACGATAGTTGACTATTCGATAGTTCTACGACAGTTGACTATCGATAGTTCTACGATAGTCGACTATGGATAGTATACTATCGATAGTACTATTGATAGTTATTATGCATACGTCGAGGCCATCAATAGGCACTATCGAAAGGTGTTTTTGTCGCTATCGATAGTATAAAATCGTTGGCTACTTTCTCGATAGTACTGATGGTACTATCAGTGGCGGCATCCAAGGGGGGCGAGGGAGGTGCCGCCTCCAAACAAGTTAGAGGCCCCTGGACTGCCCCTTCTCGGAGGGCAAGTTTGTTCGACATGAGTGAGCCTTTTATGCACAAACGACCATCGGAGAATACTATCCCTAAAGATTTTCCGCCCCCTCCCACCAAAACGTTGAGTTCTGGATCCACCTTCGATAGTATACTGAAAGTACTATGATTGTTTTTCACCACTATGACTGAGGCCAGGCGGCTCTGCGTGGATCCACAAGTGATGACGTCAGGGAGGAACGCTGCCGGCCTTGTCTTCTCGGGGGTATTGCTTATTCTGACCGCCGTTGAAGCGACGCAATTGTTTGGGGATGTGTCCGGGGTAAAACGAAGGGATCCAGTGTCGCCGAACCACTGCCGCGATTGCAATCTGGAGATGGCTCTGGGCGCCTCCGGCCACTGAGGCAGGCTTCTAATCCGCCGCCGAAAACCAGGATGAGATTTTTGTGTTTTTGTTTTGCAGCATGATCGCGGTTCTCGTGAACTTGGCCTTTATACGATATTCTATCCATAACTCGGGGACAGAGGGCGGCCTCTTGTCGCGGAGGCGAGTAGAGGGGATGATTGCTCCTCTGATGCTTTGCACCACGCGTGACAAGTAGCGAAGACTATAGTTAAGCACGGCGAAATATATTGCGAATAAAGAAATACGTTAAGTTTGCCGGCTTTATATTTTTTTTTTTGTTTCAAAGTTTGCATTTTTAACGTTATTTTGCGTCGTGAAAAAAAATAAAAGTCACTGTTTGAAAAGGCGTGGGGTCCGTTTGGATATTTACCATAAGATGTTATACCTTGTCCCTGTTAGGACGCGGTGAGCTTTCTGTGTCCATCACTCTCAAAGCGTTATTTACTAGCAGTTTACCTAACCTCGCCTAATAAAAAGCTGTGTCTAGTAGTTACAGGCTTCTATTAGGCGATATTGACGTACGGGGGAGGTAAAATTGAGTAGGCCCAATAGGAAAGTTGGATAAGACGGGGATATTTGAATAGAGAGGGGGGGAGGCAGAGGAGTTTCAGAAACCACAGGTATGTGAATCTCTTGAGAGAGCCGCTTCGCGCGGCGACGCACTGGAAGCCGCACGTGTGATCTATGCGCCAACCTTGATAACGGAAGAACGGTAGCTTGTCGAGCATATCGCCAGAAGTGTGGAGGTTCCGGGCTGAACCACCATATGACCCCTCAATAGTGCATCGATCGAGCATCGCCGTAGTCAGGAACCGTTAAGTGCCTTCAACGAAAAGAAAGGCGCGTCTATTACCTCATTACAGGATACGAGAGGGAACGTTCGGTTCGTTTAGAAAATTCTTCCGGTAACATCCGAAAATCCGGCTTTTCCGGGCCACCGTGTTACCCAATCCAAATTGTTCTTGTTTTGTTCTGTTTGTTTTTTCTTGGAAGGGGGGGGGGTTTGGACGCCTCAGAGCATTACTAATCCCTTTAAGTCAATTGACCCAATGGTCGCCGACTGAACCGTTTGGGGCTCTCACGCAAACACAACACAGATGCACCTTGTTTAATCCCAACCGTTCGCTTCCTCGTCTGTTAGAAAGAAGAAAAAAATAGAAAACCCAAGAAATGAGTTAAAAAGGTGAAGAATACTAAGTGGCGTCTAAAGGGGGCAGTGACGTTCGGAAGTCTGTTCCCACTTGCAGCGAGTTAATGGCCAAATCCCGGCTTAGCCGAATGCCCATGGCGCACCGGTCGGCGCGCGTGGCTCGGGTAAACACAGCTCTCATCGGTTCGGGGCAGTCGCTCGACCGCTTCCTGGTGGATTACGCTGGATGCGGGCACAAGTCAACGCTCATCCCGGACGAAGCGACCAATAAGGAAGAGAAGGAAGGAAACAAATAGGCAGTAAAGCCACGATAAGAATGAACAATATAGGTATATATACAATTTCCGACAGCAACGACAACAGGAGAGGTACGGATGCGCAAACACAAAGTGAAAATGCGGGGATCCAGCAAAAACTGCAGTTAGGAAGCGTGAGATCTAGTTAAAATCAAAGAAAGTACATGAAATAATTTAGATTTTGTCCTTGACCTTTCTGTGTTCGGTCTTTTTTTTTTTTCGCCACAGGGCTTTTGGTCTTGATTATCATTGCAGCAACGCTATGATAATAACAGCAGCTGGTAGGAAGGATGAGAGGTAGTCTCAAGTGTCTCCTAACGACACGTTGGCCTCCTTTTTCCATCTACGCGACTTTTTTTTTGAGTTGAAGCAGATATTATTAATAAAATTGGAGGTCAACTAATAATAAGCATGGAGATCTACTGCTGGCACACTACATCTTAAATGAAAGAGGAAAAGTTGCATAAACAGTAATCTACTCGTTACTCGATGCACGGTAAAAGGCCAACGTACAAGCTTCGGTTTCCTGCAGGGAAGATAATACTCTTAGCGCTCCCTTCTCCTGACTGCGAGGGGATCCGAGCTGGGGAATGGTAAGAAGTCGAAAGGATACAGGAAACGGAAGAGGCGGGTAAAAGTGGAAGGTGCGAAGTGTACGTCGGCCTTTAAGTATATAGACGAGTAAAGCGCATACAGAGCGAGCAAATGAACGATCAACCAATCCGGTAAGCAGCAAGAAAGTAGCTGGTGTCTCGTGTTCCGCTAAAAAAGAAACGAACAACCAGCACTGCACGCCCATGCAGTAAAACCGGATTTTGGATGCTTACGAGTGCTGCGTGTCATTTAAGCCCAATTAAAGACAGTCAAGCCTAGAAAATAAAATGAAGAACCGACAATAAGAGAACGAAAGCCCGGAGTAGCTGGTTGACGAAGTTTAAAGTTAACCGCAATTAAAATAAAATAAAAAATATAAACTGACGGTCTCTAGAGCTCAGTAAAATCTTGTTGTAGTGGTCTACAGATTATTGACACACTGGGGAGGCTTACCAGGACCCGTTTATTCTATCGTACTTCTTCTATCTTTTCCTCCCCAGAATTCTGATCGTTGTCGTCTTTTTCATCACCAGGCTCATGTGTCATTTGGTAATTATTAGTTGGGCAAATTCCGGTTGACAAATAAGGTAGACGATTCAAATTGTTTTTTTTAAGTATGGTTATATATTCCTGTTTCTTTTGTTACATTATCTTACTTTTGTGTGACGCTCTTTCAATTTTTTTAAACCTTGAACGTTTTTACGTTATACTACAAACCTTAAACGATGCTTTGTGACGGAACTACAATTTCTTATGTTTTAGTGTAGGTGTATGTATGAGGTAATAATCTTAATTTATGTGAAGTTGAACTGCGTCCTTTTGCAGTTATTGATGTATGCGCGGACTGCTCTTTTCTCTCCTCTTTTTTTCGTATTTCTTGTGTGTTTCAGTGTGTGCATGTGTGCTGCTGGACCTGCCCCACGTCGGCGGTGGTATCTCGTCAGGCGACTCGTTCGCTTTTGTAGCCATGAACCATTTCAAGGAGAGCAATCTCGTCTTGGAAAAGATTTAGGGTTTGACTTCGGTATGACATCACGCTGCCAAACGACAGCAAACACGGGGTAAAGATCAGTTCAGAATGGGAGCCACTTCGCGCTGCCATACCGCGAAACGGCCAAACCGCAAGGCAAAGCTGCTCACCGAAGGCCTTGGAACGCTCAGAGCCGGTCGGTCCTTCGGTCCCTACGGCCGCAGCGACCGCCGCGTACATCCGGGACCTTTCCGTGTCGGCGCCTGATCCCACTACTCCTTCTAGTATGCGCGCCTTTTCCACCGATTGGCGGCGGGTATGTCGACGGATCATTTCTTGTTTCCGTACTTTATAAACTGCATTTGTTTCTTTTCTGATCTCAAATACTGAACAAAAACTACTTTGATAAATAATTGAAACGGTTCGCGCCACTTATATTTTGTATTTCGACTAAAAAGAAGCTTTTAGCGGCTCTGACCAGTAGTAAGCCCAGGACCTAAGACGTCACATTACGCGCGCTTTCGGTACCGCGAGTCGCCCCCGTCGGTGGAGGAGGTTTCCGCGTCGTCCGGTTAAAATATGACGCACTGATATTTAGTGACTCTCTCCGTGCCCGCTGGCTTGCCCGAACCCCAAGAGACGTGGAAACCGCAAAAAAGGTAGACGCTTAATTATGATTGCAGGGCCTTTAAGGCATGGTTTCACTAGAAAATTGCTCAGCATCATTGAAATACACTAAATCAACAAATTGCAGAATGATAGAAGGCACGCGCAGAGCATTTTACGGCTTTCTGAGAAACCGCGCAAATTCGACGGCGTTTTTAAGTTTCAGTTTGCAATCGGAGCGCAACTCGGCACCGACGGTACCGCGCCCTGTTGAGAAAATAGTGCAACCAGCCTCTGCTGCGTTGCGCGAGGACAGCGCAGCAGAGGTTGGTTGCACTATTTCTCCACACGATACAAGCCTTTTTTGCTGCGCAGCGTAGTTTTCGCAATATCGAATTTGTCCACCTTTCATGAAACACCCTGTATGATCCTGCTTCTTTTTTTACATTATCTCACTCTTTGTGTGACGCTCTTTCAATATTTACGTTTTTAACTGTGAACGTTCTTACGTTATACTACAAACCCTAAACGATGCTTTGTGACGAACTACATTTTTTTCATGTTTTAGTGTAGATGTATATATGGGGGTAATGATTTTTATTTTATTTGAAGTTGAACTGTGTCCTTTTGCAGTTACTGATGCGCGGACTGCTCTTTTTCTCTTCTTTTTCTGTATTTCTTGTGTGCTATGGCGTGCATGTGTGCTGCTGGACCTGCCCCACATCGGCGGTGGTACTTCGTCAGGTGACTCGTTCCCTTTTGTACCATGGACGGCAAGCACTTAGCCAGGATTTTGTTTCGGGGGGCGGGGGGGGGGGCGTCTCATGACAAAATGCTGGCAGAGGGAGAGGGGGAGAGGAGGTCCCAGCAAAATGGAAGATTTCGGGGGGGGGGGGCCGGACCCACGGCCTCCCCCTGGATACGTGCCTGATGGACGGTTTCAAGAAGATGCATCGCTCCTGGAAAATATTAAATGGTTTGATCTGATTTGATCTGATGATAAAATGCCTTAAAGGTTTGAACAGCGCAAACGACGAGGGACAAGAAGCAGAAAGACACATACACATACAATGCCTTTAACTCCCCCCCCCCCCCAAGGCCAAAACTGTGTCCGGTCGTCCGTGCGTGCATTTTCCGCTAAATTTAACGGGGAAATTGACGTCACCTGACCTCACGGGACCTAAGCACAATGAGAAAATTTACGTCATGTGGTATTTACGTGTATTCAGTATCCCCGTTAAATTTAACGGGAAAATTAAAGTATTGTGACCAAAATACAAATTCAAATTCTCCGTTAAATTTAGCGAAAAAAATGACGTCACGTGATCTATAGACCAATGAAGTTTCCCCGCTAAATATAGGGAAAAATTTAAGGAGCTGTACAACGATCTTAACGTTGAAAGAATTTGCATCTTCTACTTTTGACATTGTTCATCTTGTCACAAAGGACAGAAAACACATCTTCTTCCTTAGAAATGTTGCAATTCCGCCGCGTAATCGCGAGGCAAAAATTATAATCATTCCCGACCTGCAGCCGCAGAGCGGCGGCCACGAGAACCGCGCGACATGACGTCGATGGAGGATTTGTAAAAAGACAGTAAGTTGTGCAAATACCTGCTCGATAAAATGTAATTCTTCTATAAATCTCGTCGTTCCAACATAAATATAAATGCGTCCAAAACCTGGTCTCATCGACAAAAGTTTTATTATACGGAGTTTTAGTGGCGCTATCTATCCGAGGTCCACAGAACCGTCAGCACTACCTGCTACCGCGAACAGCCGCCAGAAGCCGGAGGGGGACGGGGCAGAGCCGGACGGGGATGGCCGGACCCGGACGAGACTTTCCTCCTTTCGCCATGTTTATCGCGCTGCGCAAGCACGTGATCACGTGGTCACGAGTGGGTGAGTCCTCGCCGCTCACTGATGGCCCTCGAGAAAGAGCTTCACCGGAACAACGCGTCCCCCATTCACGCCACATCGCACGCACGTGACTCTGAAGGTGGTGAAGGAGTTGAGAGGTGCCGAAAACCTCAATCTGTGTCAATTTTTAAAATAAAAACTAGGACATGCAGGCAAAAGCGGGTTTTGTTCTTTACTTGAGAAAGGTCGAGACACCAACTCCCAAATTATTTAAGCAAAGCACTGAAATTGTTGCACAGCTCCTTTAAGGTGACGTGACCCAAGAACTAATTCAGTTTTCCCGCTAAATTTAGCGGGGAAATCGATGTCGCGTGACCTGATGTCATGTGACCTATACAACAATTCAGTTTCCCCGCTAAATTTAGCGGGGAAATACACGCCACGTGACGCATCAATTCCCTCCTCATCCCTCTCCCTCCCTTCCCCCCTTCCTTTCCATCCCACGCGCCTCCTTTCCCTTCTGTGTTGGGTTTACTCCCCATCTGCCTCCTTTCCCCTCGTTCCCTCTCTTCTCTCTCACCACCTACCTGCAATTAGCTACCTCTCCTTCCTCTCCCCTCCCCTTCCTCCCTTTCTTGGTCACGTGATACACCCAATCACTTTCTCCGCTTTTTTAGCGGGGATATGCATCACGTGACACACTGATTCCCTCTCCCCTTCCTTCTTCCCTTCCATCTCCTTTCTTCCTCCATCTTTCCCTCACCCTTCCCTCTCCCTAATGCCCCCCCCTCCTATAATGAGGAAAATACTGCTCGCAGCAATATTTCATTCACTGTCAATTTCCACCCTTGGACACTACCAGTGACAGCTTGAGACGGGGCGCTGCCTTACACCTCTTGTAAGCTGTTCCTGGGCGTCGTCTAATGACGCATTGGCTGCGGAAGAATAACAAGGTGACGAAAATAATCCCTGGAGAAGTGGAACAAGAGGGACAAAGGACAAACACAAATCTCCAAACAAAGCTTAGGTGACTGGTGCGCGACCGAAAAAGTCCGCCTGGTCCTTGCATTTAATAGACCCTTTTCAAAAGTCAGAGTCACCTTGTAGTAGTCCCAAGAGCCTCAATATTGCCGCTCTAATGGCGGTGATAGGAGATCGTGCTCTGCTAAATCAAGCACCCTCGATTTCGTGAGTCGAAGGTGACGTAAAAGAACCAACACCTTTTGCCCTTTCTGCTCTATGCATTCGAAGACGTTCGCATTTTCTGGTGTGGAGATGCTGTGTAGTGCCGCCATTAGAGCGTCGGTTTGGCTCTGCACAGGGTGGGCAGACTGACTTTCGGGAAGGGTCTCTTGCATTATAAACAATAACAAGGTGTTCGCCATACGCCCCGCTTTGTTTTTTTACAACGTTCATAGCGATCAGAATTTTAGCTACATATCAACCGAAGTAAACACCATAACTTGGCGGCGTGTTTGCTCTCATTATAGCGAGGCGACATCTGCGAGTGCCATGTGATCGAGTAATCGAAGATGGTTGCCGGGGCGACAATGACATGTTTCCCTCGCGTTTAAGGAACAAGTTGTCCAACAGTCTTCTCAGTGTGATAGCCCTTTTAATGCACACTGGACAAGAGTTATTGTCGACATGTACGCGGGAAGTGTTTGCCCTCTGTTCGCCAATCCACCATTTTTATGAGACTGCACTATACTCATGCGCGCCTCTGCTCCTCAGGTACTTCCCTTTCTCGAGTGGTCGAACACAAATCCGCCATTTTGCTCGAGTCGGAGCGCTGGAGACGGTCATGCCTTGCCCTCCGAGCGTGCAGAGTTGGAAGGCGTCAACTACAGCGTGAACAGACAGCCGGAGGAGCCCATAGCTGTCGAACACAGTACGGTGATTTGTGCAGGTAGTCCCACTCCTTTTCAGGTTGCGACCCGATGTCAGCATTACGAACCCAGCCCACACTATCGAACTCGAAAGGCACGCCGGGCTGCTATATCACTTCCATTCAATGCAATCCACCGAACACAATAGAGAAAAAAATGAGCAAGGCACCGCGTACAAGAACTTATAGACACTTGCCGACTTGCTTCAAAGACGCACTGAAAGAGAACGCAGGCTCCGGGCAATAGGGTACGGTGCAATAGGGAGGCACCTCTCAACGTTCTTCTGTCAAAGTTGCCTTCTGTTTTAGCGTGAAGTCATTTTTGTATACCCAACGCCGATGGCATGCACGCGCTCACGTGAAAAAAGAAAATAACTGGACTAGAGAATTCCGCCGTATTCAATGCCAAGAGCTGGTTCCTGGAGCAGTGGCGTCACGAGGGTCAGTGGCACCCGGGGCGGTAGTCCGCCGACCCCCCCCCCCCCCCCCCCCCCGCTCTTGCGTAGCCCGCCGCGACTCCCCCCCCCCGCCCTCGTGGCCCGCCGCGACACCCCCCTGAGCGCTGCACCCAGCGGTCCGCCCCCCCCCCCCTTCTCAGACGCCACTGTCCTGGAGACACTCTTCCAGGCGCTCCAGAGAGGGAAACAAAAGCGTCTCGAGCAAAGGGTCAGATGTACACGAAAGCAACAAGCGCTCACTGCCACCGCGGGGTTTGTTTTGAACGACGTCTCAATAGACCTTTTCTAAAATTCACCCTGGCCACTTCAATAACTATCATCATCATCCAAGCGCATATCATACGTACATGGCAATGGCGGCCTATGATGGCTGTCGAATAATACTTTGAGGACGGGAGCCTGGATTTGTGAAAGGATCTATTAGCCCCGAGAGGATCGCGTGGCGCCCTCACGGCGAACCGGGGTGACGTCACGGCGAGGACCGAATTTTTCCCCGACTCGCCCCGCTCGGCCTGTGGAGGCTGTGACGACGCTAGCTGTCGGCGCGTCTCGTTTATTTCTTTGTTTTTTTGCGTGTTTTGTGTAGGAGGTGTAGATTTTTATATGTGACTCTATTGAGGTATGGCCTGTAGCTACAGGCTAAACTTCAATCAACATTTCAGGCATGGTTGACAGTGCAGGCAACGCATGAATCGCAGCTGGTATATGAAAATAAAATGTGGCCACAATTGCAGGAGCATCACTATAGATTTACATATCATAAAGTGAATGCTGCTAATGGGCTTAATTAATTGGCAAGTTATGTATACTATTTCGTTTTTTTTATTTCTGTTTTTAAACAAGATTGCCAAAGCAGAAAAGCTGCATGCTCCTCGATCAACATGTAAAATACAGTCTGGGCCATGGAGAGAGAAATCACAAGTGAGACAGCCCAGGTACAGGGGCAAAGTAAAGAAACAAGAAACATTTATTTATATACACTGCTCGCATTTGACCTTTGCTGGATTCAGATAGTATTTCAATGGACTCCACTGGTGGCATCTGTGGTTTATATCAACCCTCATGTAATGTACAACAAACGTAAAGCGAAGGTGTTTAGCCCGTTATTAGTCCCTTAGGCTTTAAAATTGAAATTTTAGCTAAGTCAAATTGTCCTGAGGCTAAAATACACGAAGCTTTCTCTCACCCAAACTGTCACCCTTCACAGGTTCCACATTTTTGTTCTACTAGTGCAGCATCTACCAGTGGACAGCCGTTCGAATGCTTGCTATTCCTCCTGTTTTCCTCTGTTGTCAGAGAGTCCAGCTGAAGGGAGTTTGGAGGCTGAGGAAGCATTGGAAACCTGCAGCAGTCTCTTTTAATTGGAAATTACAATTCAAACTAAATGGTGCATTTTCCGAATACCCAAGACTGAAATAAAGGAAGAATGTCAGGAAAAAGTATAAACATTCCAAATTACAGTACTATTGCTGTGCATATTTTGGGCAGTTCAATACATCTCATACAGGCAACTGGAGGCGATTCGGCAGTTTTTCCTGCTACCATACAAACTAATTTCCAGTAATTGTGCATCTTCTAAAGAGTAAAACATGCCTGCATACGTGTATGAACTATATCATTAATTCACGAAGAAGCTACATTTATGTAAACCAATCCTGTTTCACGAGCACTTCAAAGGCCTTCAGACCCAGGGCCTTTAAAGCATCTGCAAACCAGCGCATGCAGAGTGGCACGCGCAGAGTCGGGATCGCGAGCTAATTTGCCGACCGCCCAAAGGCCCTGGATATAAATGTCATTTCAAATACCTGCAAAGCGGGACGTAATATTCTCCTAAGTCATGAACATGCAAGGAACAGAATTCCAGCGTCTGAAACACTTACGCCGCCACTCCACCGACCCCTCGCAAGATTGCCTCGTGTCGTGTGGACGGACGGGGAGGTTCATTGCCG
Organism: Ixodes ricinus; assembly: GCA_037355805.1. NCBI lineage: Eukaryota > Metazoa > Arthropoda > Arachnida > Ixodida > Ixodidae > Ixodes > Ixodes ricinus. The sequence goes on along the minus strand of JAZHYW010010993.1, from coordinate 63,602 downwards.
GAATTGCCTGCGCCGATAGCTTTCGGGATTTGTAATCCAATTATAAAGGTAAAAGTGACAAGCAGGCTTATAAAATGTACGGAAGCACGTCAATATCGGACTAACCCAGCGTCTTGTACACCGGGTAAACGAGGTCCCGCTCCTCGAAGTGCTTGTGGCAATACAACAGCCAAACCAGAAGTCCATGGCAGGAAGCGAGCCGGATGCGAGATCGCGGAGCGGAGTCCTTCCCCTGACGTCACGGTACACCTCACCCAATCAGGGCGCGGCGACCGCAGCGACACTTGTGTTCGCTCTCGGGGCTAATAGTGTATTTCACTTCATGGTGAACGAGACGCGTGCTTGGCGGAAACGCTGAAATGCCGGAGCTCTGCTCTGCTCGCACTTGAAGCGAAGTACAGCGGTGCATAAAGTGAGTATAGGGAGTATTCACTGGATGCCATATTTGTGGGTGCTGTTCAGAGCGCATGCTCAGGAACGAGCTCACATTAATAGGCTGCGAAGACCGCGGTAATCTTGATAGTGCGAAAGGCACGTTGCAGAAGGACTGTGGAAGCTCGCCGTCAGCACGCGCTCAGCAGTCGCGCACACAGCTATGGCCGCCAATGAATACTCCCTATTCGTCTCAAGACCCAGATTGAATTTAGGGGAAGCGTACTCTTGTTTACCTATGGTTCTCTATGAGACGCCTGGTGATTCTATCTGTCCACTATGCGGGTGCAGAGAGAACATTCACACTAACGGCCCGGAACACGGGCAAAGGCACAGAGCGCGAGCGCTTAGCAATTGGTTCCAGTGCGCGAGCTCTGCAGTGGCGCCTCCCATGGCTGCGACCTCACGTGCGTAGAATTTGTTTTGCTCCAAGTATGTGTAAAACGAAGCGTAGTTCTGCTTTTCACCACATCCGCCGTGTTGATGGAATCTAGAGGCGAACAGCAGAATATTTTTGGGCATAGCAGAAGAGTCCGATGGAAAAGATGGAACGCGACAAGGGTAGGAGTGGGAGAAAAAAGGCATCCTGCATAACAAGTCTGTAGCGCTGGAGTTTTTATGTCACCTGACCTCACGTGGAGGTGAGACGGGGCACAGACAGGACGCGAGAGTATGCAGCGTTCGGCTGCCACTCGCACTCAGTCAGTGGGGAATCTGCTCACCGCTCTGGTCTCCACTGAATGACGTAGAAAATCCAGCCCCTCGTTGCTTTCAGGGTCCCCCAAGAGTGCTCTGACAGGCCCCGTAGCCAAACGGAGCCCTCCAAATGCGGCCTTCATAAGAGTTCCGATTCGAGGCAGACGCTTCGGTTTCCGGACCTCTCACGACTCGGTTTCGAGCACGCTTTGATACGAGTTCTCTGGAGCACCACGAGCACGACGCCGCCAGCATTCCGTTTTTTCTCCGCTCCTCGCCGGCCATTTTTGTTCGTCTGGTTTTACTATTTTCTTGTTTCGACGGAGGTGAAGGCAGCTAATGCGCTCCGCGCTGGCTTTTGCCGTAAATGGGGCACCGTAATGAAGCTAATGCGCGACGTGCCAAGTTTCAAAGGTCAGACGGCGGGTGCAGGAACGTGGACAGCTGATTTCGCTTATCGCATCCTTGAACGTAGTTCAACAGATCTTATTTCTGCTTGGAAAAGCGCGAATTTACACTCCTCATACACATTAAGTTTATGGATCCCGGGAAAGTAGCGCCATTGCCTCGTGGCCGGGCACAAAAAAAAAAAAAGAGTGTTGTGTGCATGTTTATACAGCCTGAAGTTAGTCTGCCTCAACGGGCGACTTGTCTCTGAGCCATAGATGAGCAATTTAGCCAGTGCAGGTGTACCTCTAGCCTGGGGCCTAGTGTTCATAACGCAGTAGTGATACACGACCGCACGCCGGTACGATGCTCATCCAGATCGAAGCGGGCAAGGTTGAGATTGAGCCCAGGCCAGGGTCCCTCGGTTCTGCAGCGCGAGCGTTCGCTCCACGTGCTCCGATATACGGACACGAACAGATACTGACACACAGACGACAAAAACCTCACACGGTTTTTGTTGCGGTGTTTGCTGCCACGGTGGAAATCGCCATTTTGGTCCCTTCACATTTTTAATATTCTAAAAGGTCGTTCTAAACCAGTCGCGCCGAGGTCGCTACGGAGCATATCGTACTGAAAGCGTTTCTCGCCAATATAAGCGTTTTGGCACTGCTTGGGCAATCAACCTGTCAACTATGCTTATATTCATAGATCCCTTGCAATGATTTTGCTCTTCTTGCGTATTTCAAAACAGGGAAGTTGTTTTCAATGCCGACCAGCACCGACGCCACATGTGGTTGCACCGCGAAGGTGCGCGCTTGTTTCGCCGGTGTGTATAGCGAAATCTCGGTATGCAGGAAATGCCTTTATAAAGAAACCTGTCACCTGGAATTTGAATCGGCTCACCAAGAATGTGACAGGTTCACGGAGAAACTGCTCATTCATAAACCAAAATGGCTACCATATGAAGAGCTTGGCAATACTTTCCTCAAAATGAAATGACTCTACACACGCATAGCGCCAAAAAAAAAAAATATATATATATATATATATATATATATATATATATATATATATATATATATATATATATATATATATATATATATATATATATATATATATATATATATATATATATATATATATATATATATATATACTGCGTCGAGTGGTTCTGTCGGGCCCGAGTCGCACTGGAGCGACAAACAGAAACAACCAACAAGTCTCAAGCACGTATACAGCGTGCACGTGAGGGTACCTATGGAAGGCTTGCAGTCTCTCGATGTTCGTGAGGTAAAGACGAGTGATTGAAAGCCTGCCAAATGAACATCCGGCTGCATGCTGCACATGCACGAGGCTTGAAGACTGTTTCTGTTTGTCGCTCTAGTGGGCCCCTAGGACACTAGAAAATGATCCCTCCAGATGACAGCTGTAACCAAACACTCGCTGCCAGGCGCACTTTATGACCGGCGTCCACAGCCCCGTTTGCTTAGGTTACGTTATGTTACGAGAACTTACGTCTGCTTACGTCGAAAGTCACCATACACACTCAGAAAAGAAAGGGGTGTATTGTTACACCTTTGTTCCATATAAGGCACCCCAAAACTTCAGTTCGACGTACAGTACACTGACATCGATCTGACGGGGCTAACTTCCACGAGAGGCTTGATAGCCGTGTGGGTACAACTTATTGAAATAGCTAATGTACGTGTTACTGACTACAAAAAAAATAATCGGGGTTTTCTTTGACCCTACGGCAAAACCTCATGTGTTCTTTCTGTGGTCTTTGATACGCACTTTAGCTAGCTTAAAAGTTATATCGCAATCGTTATGAAGCCCCTCGCTAAATTTGGGGCCGTCTGTTCGACGAGTGTGCACTGTACGTCGAACTAAAGTTTTAGGGTGCATTATATGGGACAAAAGGGTGCAAGACAGCTCCTTTTTAAGAGTGTACGGTGCTTTGTGTGAAGAGTGGCAACGAATTGGAGAATTAATAAAATTAGTACGCGACATACTAAGCACAGATGTCTCGGTGATTCATAACGTAACGTAGGAAAACGTAAGCAGGCACCCATGTGGGAATGGGCCTTTATATCTAATCGCCCGGTAGGTGAACAGTGCCCTTAGCAACGAACCATACACAAGTGGGCACCAGTTCCAAGCGAGGGTCCCTAATAGGGAGCATTCGCTGGTAGCCATGACTGTGTGCGCAACTGCTAAGCGCGTGCGGTCGGCGAGCTTCCACAGTTCTTTTGCAATGCGCATTCCGTACCATCGAGGTTGGCGGTCTTAGCAGCCTAGTAATGTGAACCTCGTTCTGAGCATGCGCTCTAAACATCGTCCTCAAATATTGTGTCCAGTGAATACCGCCTTATCCGCAGTTAAGTCACCCTTGAGCCGGGGTCACATGCTCAAACATCATACAAAAGACAGTCCGCAAAACACGTGTCACCGCAATGTCCGTGGTTTGAATGCCGCGTGTCCAAGTTTCTTGGACGCATTGTCACGCGGCATTCGAAGCACGGATATCGCTGTGACTTCGCGTTCGAATCTTTGTGCAGACTGTCTTCTGTATACACTTTTTCCACAAGGGCGCAGCCATCTTCGTCCCTTCTGGTACTCGGTAAAACATCGTTTTCATCTCTCCACGCCGCTGGAAGGTGTTGACGAAAATGCGTGATTGTCTGCACAGTCTCACGCATATTCCGGGTTGAAATGTTTTATGATTTTTTTTCGTCCTGCATACCAGATACAGAACCCGCGTGACTGAGAATGACAGGAAAGAGAAAACGTCTATAAGCAGTGTGACCCCTACACCACAGTTGCCACACTATACTCTCGAATAGCTTTTTCAGAAGAAATGAAGAGTTCGCGTGCACAACCTTGATGGGCGCCCAAGATGCGCAAGCGCACGCGCGCACATAGCTCTGACTGCGTACCGACAGAAAGTTGTCCGAGAGCATAGTATGGTAACCGTGGCTTAGCGTAACGGAAGTTAAAGGGATTGTCCAATGTCTGGTGATATCGGGAAGTTACTAAGTTTGTGCGCTGGTCACGTAGAAAGGGCCTAAATGTAGTGATATGTGATATTCATTTCATTAAAAGATCTCCCAATATTCGTTACATCAATTATGAACATCAGTACGAAACGTCACGCCAAATTTCGCAAGGAATGCATGGCTGGTCGTGTCGTGATCTCACCTCATCCATGGTAACGTCAGAATCGCGGGCGTTGATCAACATGGTTGATGGTGCGCATACGAAGATCATCGTCGAATGAATTGAGCTGCCCTCAATACCGTAAATCTTCTCTTTTAGAACGAAGTTATTTGACTGAGACAGCAGTCAAAAGCTGAGGTAGGTCTTTGCCTGATGTTACTTCAGAGCTTCCGGTGTTGCCAACGAAAATGCTGTGTGTTTTGGGGATGCAATCCGAGCAGGCGGGCTCTGTTTAAAATTGAATTATACTTGTGCGGCGAAGGATTAAGAATTCGGATATTGTGCGGATGGTATTCTAAAAGCAATGACAATATAATTTAATTGTCTTCTGAAAGACAAAATTTTACCGGACAATCCCTTTAAGTGGGCCCCTGTAACAGGGGTTCAGTGCTGATATGGTGAGACTGACACCGAGATATTGGTACTTCCCGTGTCTAAAATACTATCAGTATTACCGTACCAGTTGGGGTAGTGTCACAGCATCGGTACTGGGATTCTCTCAAGGGCCTAACAGCAACAAGATGACGTGATGCTGGTCTATAAGATACTTTTTTATATTGACGTGATTCTCTGAGAGTCTTTGAAATACCTTCATGCATCATGTGAACCGGCGAGTGGAGTAAGTGAAGAGAATTAGATTCGTTCCCCCCCCCCCCCAGGCGGCAGAGGTGTCTTCTGTACATCCACCATAAACCCCTTAAAAGGCCCTTGAAAAATAAAATAAACAGTTTGGTTTGGACACGCGTGTCACAAAAATTAAATTTACTGCAAAAATATTTTTTAGAGCAATATTGATGGCGCGAGACGCGATTTTGTCGGTAGTCACCTCCTTTTCCCCTTGTCTCCTCTCTCGGCATTTCAGGCGCGTGGAGGAGGGGTGGATCGGCCTCGCTTTCACGTTGAGGTGGAAAGAGCGAATGACCATCTCGACGAGGTCGAAAAAGCGAATGACCATTCCGTGACATCATGGACATTGCGCGCAGAATTTCAAATAAATCTCTCGCCGTCAATTTTGCTATAAATTTTGTTTTTCGCGTCAAATTTATTTTCTGACACAGCGTGTCCCCAACCAAACTGTTAAAAAAAATTCTTTTTTGGTTTTTTTGGCCGGGGTCACACTGCGTATACATCATACAAACGACAGATCTGCATACAGATTCAGAACACGAGTCACCGCGAGATGCCGGGCTTCGAATGCCGCGTGGCAATGAGTTCAAGGCGAAACATGACACGCGGCATTCGAACCACAGATATCGAGGTGACTCGTGTCTGCACGCTGCCTTTTGTGTGGCGTATGAGCAGTGTGACCCCGGGCTTTGGGACATCCTCGGGGACGTTCGCGGAACCACGTGGGCCACACAGGGGAAGCAAAGAAACATTGCCTGCTGCATACAGGGAGTTCCTCGGAAAGTCTGCACGATGTCCCACCGAGTAGAGTTCTATAGAAGAGGGCGCCGCACGACCGCGCATATTCATAGACACCGTGGCCAGCCCCCCTTTTTTTTTTCTTCATCGCTCCTCGCAATCGTGAGGGATGAGACACGCCCCCGCGTGAAAGTAACGCTCTCACGACTTTCCATAGAGGCTGGCTGCGTTGCGAGAAAGCCGCAGGAGGAGTCGCCCAAGCGAAGGCACACGCGGCGGCACCGGGACCCATACCACTCGGAAGACAAGGCCTGCTCCTGACGTCATCGTTAGTGGATCCCGGATCCACCCCAAGCGGCATACACTCCGAAGATAGTGATGACGTAAGGGGGGGGGGGTGACTCAGGCCTTGTCTGCTAGGTGGCATTGCCTGGGTGTGGCGCCGTGCGAACGCGTCGTCACGACAGCGGCGACAGGCACGCGACGATACAACGGGCGGCATTGCGTCCCCTTGGCGCGTCTGTTTGGGAACCTCGAAGAAGCACGCACGTTTTGACGCCTCCGATGGGCACACCATGACACTGCGGTGAAGAAAGCCGCCACCTTGCTAGCTAGGTCAAACGACGGTCAAAGAGGCCAATAGGGACCGAGTCGTCGACTGGGTAATGATGACGCACAGCGTTTGCAAATATCGCCGTATATCTGCAAGCGTGAAGAGATTCTTAAGGTTTGGATGTTTTGACGGACCCCAAATCACTACCACGTAAAGAGGCGCTGAAGTGAATTTGTAATAGTTTTTTTAAATGTTACAAACTCAATCTACGAGCTCTAAGCATCGTAGAAAAAGCAAAATTACGATCGTGGCTCAGCTTTTTTATATCAGGTACGTGGCCACTTTTTCCTATATATATATATTCAGAAAAAATGTGTGTCTCAGATTGCTACCAACGATTTGCTAAAAATATAAAAAAGACGCTTCTTAGCAATACGTTTAGAAACACCCGTGCTGAGAACACTAAAGCCGGGGTCATACTATCTATACTTCGTGCAAAAGACGGTCTGCAAACGGATTCGAACCCGAGTTATCACGGGAACCCTGCTTCGAACGCCGCATTGCAACGAGTTCGAGGAGGAAACTTGGCACGCGGCGTTCAAACCACGGATGCCGCGGGTGACTGATGTCTGGCAGACTTCTCCTTTGTATGACGTGTAAGAAGTATAACCCCGACTTAAAGCCGCGGTGTGATACGTCATTCAAGAGACAGTCTGCGGACACTCTTTGAGTATCTTTCTCGCATGACGGTCACATTGGCCATAGAAAAAAAAAGATATTCTTCAGACCATGTTCGAAGCGTACATGAAGCAAACATGCGGGACGCGGGTCCGCACATTGTCATATCATGTCTGTAGACGTGTATTTTGTATGATGAATATGTAGTTGGAGAAGCTGCAAGACGCTCAAAAAAGGACACCACAAAGCAGACAAGAAAGCGCTCGATCCTGGCTTCTTTCTGTCTACTTTGACGTTGTCGGCGCTCATTGTTTCGAGGCTATATGTACCGCCTGTCTCTAACTGACCATTTTATTCAAATACTGCGGCTACTCAAAGTTCATTTTCAAGTTCTTCCCGTCGGCTTTGACCCCCTTCCAGTGATTTGCTTGCTTCTTGTTGCGTTTGATTCTGTCACCGCCCCTGTCCGTTTCGACCAGGATAAGCGTCGAAGCGGCGTGCGGTCGTGTAACCACTACCACGTGATGCACGTTGAATGCTCCAGGCTAGTATTCGTAAGGAACTAGTCGAATTGCTCGTGTACAGTGGAGAGGCAAATCGACACACTGTGATGTTTGATTCACGGTGGCTAAATGTCCGTACGCCCGCATTTTCTTTTTACTTGCCTCGTGACGAGAGTTTTGTGTTTTCCAGTATGTACCGATAAAATTTGAAAAAAAAAGCTTCAAATGGTTTTATAAATGCCTGAAAGAAAAAACTTGGAGGGAAAACAATTTCTGTCTAAAGTTTTATTTTTTATTCCCACCGAATCCCCAAATGTCGGTCTTTCTTCAGGAATCGCGCCCCATCGGTTCCTTCTCTTATTGTTTTCAAGAATTCGGGTCACGTGTTCGCGAGGGGGGGGGGGATCCTATTCAACAGAAGCCCACAATCAAACGACACAACCTCCCCCCCCAAAAAAAAAAAAAAGAAAAGCAACGAATAGACTGGATAATAAAACCCCTAAGGAAACTCCCGAAATCGAAGAAAGTAAATCCCCAGAACGCGAAATCCTACTTATGATGTCACAATCACAGTGGGCTTCAATGCAACTTTAAAAAGGCGGGAAAGGGGAAGGGGGAGGGGGAGGGGGGGGCGTGGCCGGCACCGTCCGTGCACGCAACCCACATCTTGGGCGGCTGCAGGTGGGAATGTGGCACGCGCCTCTCCTTGGCGCGCTTCTCGTCCCAGTGGCTCAGAAATGGCGACGACGAAACTCTTTTTGGGCGCTGCGCTTTTTTTATTTATCTCCCCGTCTGTCTACTTGTCTTTCAAAAGCGTGACGAGGTAACCGTTCCAGGCACGCTATATTCCAGAACGCGTGCAGGAAAGAAGGGTTAGCGCGAAGAAACCTTCGCGAAACCGGAGGTGTTGCACGGCCGACGGGCAATGGGGCTGATTATGTAACCCCGTCGAGTAATGCTGCCACACCTTCTGACGCTGCGACTAACGACTTACGGGTATACCACGTTACCGCTAACGCGTTACAAGTTTCAGTAGTTCGCTAGAATCCGAAATGAGTCATGAGGACAGCCCTAAAATAAAGTGCGCGGTGTGCTCACGCTGCATTCAACGCTACATGGACGCCATGTTCCTTCTCTAAAAATGGCGCTCGTTTGATAATATTGTGGAAATTAGCGGGCAGCGAAGCACGAAAGGGCTTCGTTCAGCTTTTATCATCGCAACATTTCCGCAATTGTTGCGTTTTATGAATGCAGAAAAGTAAGTGCCACGACGTGTCGGACATCTTGTTTACGGCAGTTTTTAGTTTCCGCTCCACAAAACAAAACATTTTTGCGAATAATGTAAAAAAAATCTTTGAGTATCGAGTGAACAAATTTTTGAATTCGTGCTTCGAGAGTTTTGGTACGAGGTGTGCCGTTCATTGCGCTAGTGAACGCGAGCTCTGCATTTGAAAAGGATGCTTCCGCCGAGTGCATGCTCATATGGTGGAAGCGTTCAAACCAATTTCAGTTGTGGATTTGGAACGTTGCATCATAGATTCAAAGGCTGTCTCAGTTGCGATAACATCCCATGTCCTTAACTGGACCCTAGCAAACGGGTATAGCAGGCACATTTTCCCACATAGTGCAGACGAACAATTTATTGTTTTCAGCCAGAACACTTAGAGATATAGAAGTTACATGAGCTTAGAAAAACAAACATGAATGAAAATACGTTTTTTTTGTGCATAACGGATACGACCGTCCCTTTTGCCCAAGGGCATCAGCGCGACAAAAACTTATGTCTCGCTGTCGTCAACAGTAAGACATCTGCGGAACACCGCATGTTTGGTGGGCATCCGCGGGACCAGGACACCGGAAAAGCTACTAGAGTCAAAGCCCTGCAGACATCATTGAAACATCATTAGAACATGAACGGAAACATCCCCTTCGGATCATCGCAGGATTATAAACAGGATTTTCGCTGGACATCCACAGTGTCCCCCGTTGAAAATACATATTGTTCCGCGGTCATTAACAAAACGTCTTGCTGCCGCGACAGGTTTTTTTTATATTAACATTAGTGCGGGATTATGAGTTGTGTCTGCATTTCATTAGAGTCACCCGCGGGACATCCTTAGTATTTCAGAACAATCTTCGGCAACGTCTGAGAAAACACACCTTTCGCCCGTTAAAGAATACATTCTTCTTGTTACATGCGCATCCAAACAGAGTTTACACGTATAACAGTTGCCCTTTCGGTGACGTCTCAAGTGGGACGGTATAGTTCGACTACGCCCCACCGAAATATCTGCTACGGCTCGAGATAATCCCAGAAAAAAAAAAGAAAACAGAAACGCGTACGGACGAGCATTTCGTACAGAACATGCGTCAGAACAAACGCTCGTACGCACACACATGCACCGACCATGACTCCTGTGCGCGCAACACGAATCAGTTCATCCAGACCGGCGAACAAAAACTCGCGGCAAGACAAAGAAAGGAAGAAAAACAAGATGTCTCGGCCAGTGTGGTCACGAGGTGTGACACACAAACAAGGGCCTCGGCCAAAGAAGTCACGCCGAGCGTTTTGTCTGTAGAGTGCGGTGCGGGGGGGCTTCCAAGCGCAGTGCCGAATCCCGGAACGGAAACGTTGCAGGCGGGAAAGAACTACACTCGTATGCTATAGAGCCGGTGGCTTCAAACCCCGGCCCACGGGGCCAGATCCAGTGGACTGTCGAACTGGAGAGTGACTTGCAGCTGAATAAGGCGGCTGCTACACTTACCCACCACAGCTGTTGGGATGCCGTCAGGATCGCGACCAGTGACAACATGACGCCTTGTATGACGTCATCAGGCGGAAGTCGAGGGACCACTTTTTTGAATGCGGTGAACACACTGGTCGGAAACGCGTTCCAGGCACCATAGTAATACCATAGCCTCCTGCTATACTTGCAAAGCCTGGCAGTTTCGACGACGGAGCCGCCGAGTGCCCGGTCGCAGATTTGGAGCGCGAGGACCTGGTAGCACAGAGCATTTCTCAGGGAACCTGGACGTCAGCGCACAGCTTTTGCAGCGAAGGTGAGGACCCGGAAACACACTTGTTCGCTCGGTAGAAGTATGTTTCGGTGTCTCGCCGCAGCGGGGCGCCAGTCACGTGGATCTCCTCTCATCCGTAATCTGCCGCTCCACCTTTTCCATTTCGGCGGTCGCTTCTCGTGGCGTTCTGCCGGGCTTTGTCAGATGTAAAGGACGCTTTAGTAATACTGATAAAAAATTAGGATCCATGTGAGGAAGCGTCTCTTCGCAAAACCGTTTGTCCGAGACGCAAAACCTTCCGCCCAATGGACCGGCAAGAAAAAGTAAAGCAAATCTTCAATCGACTTACGCTATCTGTCAGACAACCCTCCTTGGTTGTGCTCACGACACAACTCTTAAAACAGTGCTTCTTATTTATTTTATGCCCACGCGGCCCAGTCGGCATTACGGTAAGGGCTGTAAGAAAGCGTATAAATATAAATTACAGAGCAAAAAAGAACAATAAACAAGGATTGCAAAAAAACAAAACACGATAAGTCACAATTACAGCATTAATTCATCACAAAATGAGTGAGCAGTAAGGGAAGGTATATCAATCGGTTGGGCAGCACCTTGCCAATCCTGAATGATCTGCGTGAAACAAAAAATCTATTGTAGTAGGCCAGAAACACGTAGAAAGCTCTCGGATATTTTTCTTATCAAGGAGGTTTTTCGTAGATCGTTTCCCGGCTGTCCCGCAACGTTCTCCGCAATGTACTACGAGATCCGGGACCGTGAAGGCAAGGCTGGCGCCGCCTTTGCATGCGCAGTATAGTGGCGTGTCTCGTTCAGGAAGAGCGTAGCGCAGGCGGGTTAAAACGGTCTACGAAGACTCCCGATTACTAGGGACTTTAGGTAGATCGTACGCTTTTACTCCGTGCGCCCAGAGAGCTGATCCTAAATGCTCCGCTTTCTAGCGCGAGCTCGCTGGCTTCCACAGTCCTTTGGTGGCGCTTGCCTGCCGCTTCCACACTTGTGTTAACTAGGGCCGGAAAGCTCCTGCTGAAATCTGAAACGTAATGGGGAGCAGGAATGTATTAAGAGCCGCATAAACCGATGGTATTTGTCAAATGAAAAGATTATACGGAAATGTTAAGAGCATATGCGAGCTTAATTTCGGATTAGGCTATCGCGGAAGTTTCGGTTACTTGAAACATATATATCGCCGGCCTGCTTCTAAGCCTTTTTTTATATCTTATCTGTGCCGGGCCATTCATGATTGTTGTAATCATAACTCCTTTTTTCTGTGTGTGTATTCACCATGTAAATATGGTAAAACCTGAGGAAAAGAAACTGTCCGAGCAGTGTGAGGTGTACTTAACAGCATATATAACGCATTTCACCGGAGCAAAAAAAAAAAAAAACCGCTACGGCTTTATGGGGTTGAAGTTACATCGACCATTTCATTTATCCTAATAACTCAAAACTGGGCGCCACCTAGTGGTCACTGCGCGAATGATCCGGGCTCGCCATTGCTGTCGTCGTCTCTGGGCATGCGCATTGGACGCGAGGGCTGCGTCCGCGTTCGGCGTGAACTCGGCTCTCAGCTCGCATTGGACACGAGTGCCGCGTCATCGTTCGGCCTGGACTCCGGACCCAATCACGCGTTTTGTGTCCATGAAATAGCAAACGCCTATGCTTTCTTGCCGGGGTTTGGAAAAAAAAAAAGACCTATGCGGAACGCAAGGTGGTCCGCTTCTTGCACAAGGGTTTCAATGATGTCCGAACGCCAAACTCTTATTGGCTGATTGAAAAAACAAAAAAATAGTGGGTAGACCACTCGAGGGCATCTAGCATTGGGGTCTACCCACTATCACTCGATCAGAGCCAATCAGAGCTCGGCGTCGTTCTGACGTCACCGCACACTCCGGCGCAAAAGCAGGCGATTTACTCTCCGCATGCACGTGCACGTCGATCAGATGCCTTATATTCCAGCGTGTAACAACTAAGCCCTGCCAATGTCGACTTGTATTAAAGTGCATCTGGCCGCCAATCAGCTTGCCGATGCGCGTGCCAAACGGACTAAATACCCGCACAATGTCGGTGCCCAAGAGTTTACCCGCATGTCCCAAGTCCGCTGGGAGAAGTCTAACCTATATACCGGATGCTCACTTCGCCCACATTACCGTTGACGTTCTTGGACCCCTTTTTACGTCGAGGTATTACCGATACGTCTCGACCAATGTTGTGGATTGCTTTTTCGCAGTAGGTTCACGTTGCCCCAGTGACAGTGTAGAAAGAAGTGAAGATTATTTTTATACCGGAAGTCCAGTGAGATCAGATTTGTACGGCTTAAATCATTTCATTTCAGAAGGGGATTTTTTTTTTTTTTTTGCTAGATGTGTTTTCAAACAATATACGTTGACTCTTCAATCTGCTCGATTACTGAAAAAAGTGAAAGAAAGTTTCCGCAAATTTAATTATATTGTAAAGTGCACACACAGAGCCTTTCGCTTTAACTTTGCTTGTGTTCAGTTTGGTATCTTTCTTAATTGATGATTATTTGGTTTAAATACAAAATAAATGTACGTGGAAAGCATCTGAGTGATATACACACCTTGGGTAAAAGTATATGTTCCTACATTATTATTTTTTCTTGCGGGAAAGGCTCGATTTAATAAATCTACTAAAACCGATATGGTTAAAATCACAGCTTATATCCTTTCTTTTTTTACACTCCACCGTGAAGGGTATCGCGGCACAAAGAGTGATCCGCACTCGAATCGAAAAGTGGGTAAGTCGATCTGGCGTGCCGGCCTTCACCACCGACCAAGGACGTCGATTCGATTCGTCACCGTTTCGGAGTCTGCCCCATTTTTCCTCCGAGTTGGGCATATCCAACTTGTCGTACAATCAGCGGAGGTAGAGGGGCTTAGAGTGATAAACTGGTAACCCGTTCACCAGGCAAAAGTGACCCCCAGCTTGGCCGCCATGTTCGTGCAATTTTGATCACTAGACGCGTGACCCTGCCAAATCCTGAGGCCAGCACGCAAAAACTGAGCCGAGATTTGTGTGCGATCCCTGTAAAAAGCATGGAAAGGACTACTATTTTCTTCATTACTGTTAGCTCCAGAGAAAAGTCCACAACACACGAACTCATCTCTGTTACGTCACGGCGCGGTGGTGGCGCGTCGGTCGCACTTCCGGTCTGGGGCTGTGGGCGGAAGGCCCCATGTGAGGCGTGTATTCCTGCGTTGTTTTGAAAGGAACCTGACGAAAACATGCCTTTTCGTCAAACCGCCGCGACTGGGGCTGTGCCAAAAGAGTCGAGAAAGGTTTGAAGATCAGTTTTCATGTTCTCGGTTCGTCCGAGAACGTGGATATGTGGTAAACCAGCCGCCGCCGGACCACAATTGCTTGGGCGGGAAGCACTTTGGGTTGAATTCACGGATACTTGTGGTCATCAGATTTATTTGTTTTGTTCCAACATGAACGCCGGAAAACCCTCAAGTTGTACGGCCCACCTGCGGACTACGTTCAGTGCGTCTTGAAGTTCGAACGGCCGTCTGATCGTTCGAACTGTCGTCTGCTTTTTCAAAGGCTTCTGCTTGTCGTCTGCTCTTTAGACGACACCGGCCCGTAGACCAAATGTTGTTCCGGTACTTGCGTTAAGAAGTAAGTGCAGGCCTCAAAAGACTTAAGTTTGAAGGTTGGTAAGCAGGCTCCACGTAAACAGTAGATACAAGGAGATGTTGATTATTGTTACCAGCGGCCATCACCGACTTGTTATGCCTGATTCACTTCGTCCGATTCTGCTTGCGATTTTCAGTATCGACGTCGACCATCTCAGCTGCGGTTCACGCTTTTGCAGCCCGAGCGACGTCGTGACTGAAAATTGCGAGCGAAATCTCATCATGTGAATCAGGCTTTAGCGTACATTCTGCGGCGTCCACGCGGAATGAATCGCCGCATGTCAGATTATTCACGCGAAGTTTTGCGGTGTAACGAGCTTCGTTGATTTCGCTGACGCCGCTCATGTAGTCAGACATTGTCAGGAAGACGTAAAATCAACAATTCGAAAGCGATAAAGGGCAGGGGGACTCACACCGACGCCGATAACATCGCATTTCAATGGTTCGTTTATGGGCGACGGCGAGCTTGTTGCCCACACCCCCATCGCGCATGCGCGGCGCCGGTGGCGTCCGCTAGGGGCGCTCCGGGCGCTCCGGTTTGTTTGTAAACATGAGTTGGTGTATAGAAACTAGAAAAGAGTTGAGAAAAGTCCCAACTTTTTGTCGTATTCTCTTAAAAAAAAAAAAAAGGTTCCTGTTGTCGCACCCTTGAGGGTGTAACTTGCTTGTCCCTGAGTTCGTCTCAAAAGGTAGCAAAGTTACCCCTTCCGTTTGAGGAGCAACTTTTACACCCTATGTCTAGGGTGCATCTGCGCTCTCTTGGGGATTTGAAACGAACGAAACACAACTTATCTCGTCGGTACTGTTATTAAAGCTTAATAAGAAATTATTTCGTGCGCGGTACTTGGTTAAAATCTAGACGTAAAACGATAAAGTCAAGTTTCTAGTGGTCAGAAATGTGCAACATGCGGCGGCCAATTGGGGGTCACTTTCAGCTGCAAGTTTACCGCTCCAAGGCCCTCTACCTAGTTGCGTACAGTAATCAATCCCTATGGTGGGGCGTTTTCATTGTCAGCACAAAGCATCGATCACGGCGCAGCCAAGGCGTTAACGATAGATGTAAAGCCCTGCCCCTTTACGTTGGAATATGCGGACTACCTTCGAGTCGGACATTCACCGCGACGAGCGCGCGACCACCACCTGACAGCGAGCTTTACTTCGATTCACGTAAATCGGAGCGCAGTCGACGCCGCGATCTACGGGAAATAGTCGAGCAGCACCAAAGAGAGTATCGTCAAAGTCGTCTTCAACGTTAAAGTTCCTGGATGAGAGCTTCCTGCAAGCGGCGACATTCTTTGAAGCGCCGACTGCGTGACGGCGCGGGTTTTAGGAAGCGAATGGCGGCGCACAGCACAAGACTGATACTGAATGACGCCAGCCTGTTTCAGCGGAATGTGCTTTGTCATTTGTATTAGTTGTAGTTACATGTAAAACGGAGTATCTTTGTCCATTTTCTATCATTGGCTAAACCAATCACGCACAGCAAATGCGAAGTGATCCCCTGCTTTCTTTTTCTTCTTTGGCTTTTTCTTGCTGAAGGTGAAAACGTTCATCGACTGCTCATCCCGAGGCAGGACCTCCCACCTAAAGTACCTAGATAAGAGTATCAAGTGACGTTACTCCGACCTGCTCTACACGTAGACTCATTGAAAAAGTTAAAAAAGCGCAAACAAAACAAGGGAAATAAAGGCACAAAGAAGACAGGACGGGCGCTAACTCACAACTGATTTTATTAGAAAAATATCGTCACTTGTATACACAAAATCGTTTGCCATACCTGCAATACAACCATTCACCACTCTCACAGGCAGCTATCTAGAAAAGTTATTCTTTTGGAGAAGAAAAGCGAAGGCATGCTAATGCAATCGTCACATTTCCTTTTGCTGTAAAACGCCTCTGCAATCTCTCTCGTGGTTTTATCTTTTGCTTTGTTTAAAAACTTTGTTGCAGCCAAAGAGGCCTACAGTCAGCACATTGCCTGCAGTGGTCAGCAAGATGCCCCCCCCCCCCCCCGCGTTGTTGCGCATGCGGAAGATTATGTTGCAGTGTCGTATCGTTAAAACAGCGGCCAGTTTGCTCGATGTAAACTTTCCCACAGCTTAACGGTATCTCGCATACGACATTGCTGACACATTCCAGTGTTCTAGTACTGCGTGCTTCTTACAGCAGAGCGCTTTGTTCTGCCGAGTAATCATCGGGCAGATTTTTCGAGACCTTGCAAGGGCCCGAGAAAACAACGTTTACATCGTATCTACTAGCTATCATTTTAATGTGTGGGACACTTTATGCCAATATGGAATCACAATCAATCTTTAGGTAGCTTGCACCCTTGTAGGTTGGTTCTTTTATTTTTTGAAGTATAGCTCTCAGAGCAGGTCGACTGGTTTAGTGTAGGTATCCTACGTTCTTTTTCATCTTTTTACTTCATGAGCAAAACTGATGCCCATCTGGTGTTTGCAACTTTTTGCAAGAGCTGCCTAAAGACACGTTAAGGGTATACCTCTCTTGACTAGTTTGGAATGTGCACTTTTGGAAGTAACAAGGTTTTTCTTAAAACGTGGGCAATACTTCCAACAAACATGGTCGTCGAAAAACATGATCATCAGGTTCCAAAAAACGAATTCAGTTCAGCACGGGCATTTCCCATGTACACTTAAGGGGCACTGACACCCCAAAGGTCGTATTTTTTTTTATTGTCTAAAACGACGCAAGTTGTAGTCATAAACACGTAAAAAAAACCGCATCGCGAAAAAAAATTTCCCGCGCGCGCGCGCGCCTTTTTATTTTTGGCGTTTAAATCTCCCGCCGCTACCTCCTTGCTTCTTTTGATCGATGACGTCAAAAATCAGGAAATTTAGAAGCTTTGTAGGCGGCATTTCTATAACATTTAATAACGGCAATCGTAAAACATGTTTTTTAACGCAATTGCGAACGCACTATGTCCCCTCTTTTTGAAATACCGAAAATCAGAGTTCGGTGAGATGTCCCTTCCTAGATTTGTGTCCTCCCTCTCGGCGGCGCTCGAGCAGATGGGCGAGTCGGCGAAGAAACCGGTTTTTCCCGCGCCGGCTCCCTTGTATCCCGCCAGCTCGCCTCCTCCTCGCATCGGGTCAGCGGAGGTCCGAGAAAAAGTCGAGTCGCAGGAGACCGCAAAATTTGACTCACTGCACTGGCGGGGATCGCGCGGGAACTTCAAATTCGGCATTTGGAAATTGTTTTTTTAAATCACAAATACTGAATTCCCAAGTTTCGAATTTTGAGGGTAATGTCCCGGCACCGTTTTCAATCGTTTCGGATAATAAAATAAAATATGATTTTGATGTCAGTGCCCCTTTAAGTCCACCTGACGCGTCTTTAAAGATATCGACGATCCCCGAAGCAACATCATCCAAACCCGAATTTGTATCTAAAATTAAAAAATAATCGTCAACACATATGGACACTTTGACTACATGGAAATCAGGAAGTTATACCAAAATGCGTCTGTCCAATGACGCTAAAAATATATTACATAAAATGGGCAACTGACGAGCCAATACCAACACCAGATTTCTGTAGAAAGAAACGTTCATTGTAACCGATGGCAGTGACCTAAGGTAAAAAACCAACCACTCTAAGAAATGGTCGCTACTAACCCCGCACAGACCTTTGAAAGTTGACCTCTCCTGACTCGTCTATTTTATCCTCAACAGCTTGGAGTAGCTCTTCGTGAGACACAAAATAAAAATTACACCATCTTCCCGAGGGGAACCATGGGTTGATGCGGAGCATTGTGTTGGTTCCGAGGAAAGAGTCAGTTGCGTGCTGACGTCGAGAGATGGCGCCACAGAAACTTGGAACGCTCGCCGCTCGCCGTTTATTTTTTTTCACACTTGAAGGAGAGGAGACTAGAGGAGGAGAGTTGCGCGGGCGCGCGCGGTGTGAGGAGAAGCGAACGCACGCGCAGTGCACGCAGCTGGTAGAGAGAGAGAGCGGAGAGAGTAACGCGCAGCTGTTGGAGAGAGGGAAGGAGGAGAGTTGCGCGTGCGTATTGTGAGTGCGGACTACGACGCCGACGCCAACGCCGCGGGACATAGACCCGAGCAAGAGATGCTCCGCATCTAATAAAGGTCTTCAACATCTACTGAAACGCTGAGAGGGCGTTTTTGCACTCCTCTCTAAACACTTCAATAACTTCATCCGTGCTTCGTACAAGAAAAGGGTCCTCCAGAGCCAGTGTGTCCAAGTGGCTACACGGCCAAGTGTTCTTCCCAGAAACAATGGCCAGAAAGGGACAAATGAAGCTTGTGCGCTTTTCCTGTAAAAACACTGCCAAAAATCACTCTCTGCTTTTTCCGCTGCTTTGCTCAAGCTTTCCAAGTTCAAAACTTTTAGCATCTTAAGAGCCTGAGTCTTTTGTGTCTCGGGACGAAGCTTGATTTCCGTGAAATTCTTAGCTATCCCTGTCAATGCCCTCTGCTAGAAAAAACCTCTCGGCAAAACAGCGAAACCGCACTCCTTATCAGCCTGAACAAGGGATAGTTATATTTTGTTAAAAACACACACAAAAAGTCCACAACTTTTTTGAAATGAGGCTTCGTCCTGCGAAGTTGACAGACAGTGTCCTTGATGAAGTCCACACCATGCCTAACCGCACGCTCCTTGGTCTGTTCACCGGCACTATCGGCCACACGTCGAACCACGACGAGCAGCTCTGTTCGCGTCGTAGATGACCTGAAGCTGAACTTTGGGGCGTTTTGTAGAACATCCTTGATTTCCGCTGGAAGAGTGGCAGTTCCCAAAACCGGTGACATTGTCAGTTGAACTGTCCGCTTTCCTCTCCACTTCGTGGTAACCTTAGTCGCGCCCTTTGCCAAAAAACTCTGTAGATTAGTGCCGGACAATTGCTTGTACTCTGCGTATTGGCGAATGGAATTCTGCTCTTCCAATCCTTCTCGAACGACGACAAGGAGCCAGTCCAAGTACAGTCTGACCTGTCTCCAGATTTCAAAATATTGCACAACCATCTGGTGTGACCCCAAGACGGTTCCACAACACCGAAGAGGCTGTGCACTTCCAAGGGCACTGTCTTCACCTTTATGCAGTACGACAAGATCCGGGCTTGGCAAGTCGAAATGGCGATGAGGTTGATGCAGGTTATGGCAGGATCTTGTTTTACATGATGGAAAAGTGAAGAGCCCAGAGTAGAAAGAAATATAAAGGATTAAAACTTGGGTTTGGGCGAGTTGGTTCACACTGATTTAAGAAGTTAAAAAGCGCAAACAAAACAAGGGCAATAAAGGCACAAGGACGACAGGACGGGCGCTAACTCAACCAGATCTTATTAGAAAAACATCGTCACTTATATACACAAAATCGTTTGTCTCACCTGCACTACAACCAATCACCACTGGCTTCAGCAGTGCTTTGGCTGCGCGTGCCTGCGCGTTCCCACTTGGGTTAGCAAGGGCAGAAAAGCTCGCGCTGAAGGCGGAGCTTGTACTCTCAGCAAGTGTGAACGGAGTATAGTCGGTAGCGTCGCGTGTCACGTGACGAAAAATGACGCGTGACGTCACACGCGGCTGTGACGTCCTAACCTTATCGACCCGATAAATTTGGCGGGAAAATTTGCCGCTCAATTTTGCGAGAAAAGTTTCCGCTAAATTTGGTGGGTCATGACGTCACAGCCACGTGTGACGCTCACGCGTGCTGCACGCGTTGCATTATGGTATTTTACGGTCCCACCAACGCCGACGCCGGATTTTCTGCAATACGAGCTCCTAAACGCTGTCGCGTTAAAATTGATGTCACGTGACTCGACGTCACGGGACCTAAGACAAATTCAGGTTCTCCGCTAAATTTAGCGGAAAAAATTTACGTTACGTGGCCTATGCACCGATAGAGTTTCCCTGCTAAATTTAGTGGAAGAATGGACGTCACGTGACCTATGCATTAATCAAATTTCCCCGTCAGATTCGGCGGGAAAATTGATGTCACGTGACTTGACGTCATGAGACCCACAGACAAAAACAGCTACCCGACTAAATTTAACGGAAAAATTGGCGCAAAGCAAGAAACAAAGCTGCCGCTGCCTAAACGCATCACGCTGTATGATCGTCCCCCAATTTATTTCCGAGAGTGCATGTTTTCGTTCCACTCTCCTCTACAGCTACTCGCTATAGCACCCAGCGCACAGCGACGGTTATTTCCTTTAAACGATCGACCAACTTAGCAAGAGGAAGGAGTAGAATTCTGGAGGAGTTTTTTTGTTGAGCACGTTCTTGGGTGAGAGTAACTGAACGCCGTTACTCGTTGTTCCTTGAAACAGTAAAGAAACTACGTCACTCAATAAGGTTCGTTTATTTCCATCTAGGTGGAGGTCGAGGGAAAAAAAGCTGTGAAAGACACCTTGACAAGGCCCTCGACCCCCTACATATGGAACAACGGCAGATGTACAGGAAAAAAAATGCTACTTCATGCGTAAAGTACAAAATGGGTGGATAATATACGACCACAACACTCATATCAAAGAAAATTAAAAAAATCCTGAAAATAATCTTTTTTTATATATTTTTGTTGCCAAGAATTTTGAGTTATAAGTAACGTGGTACGTCTACTCTGCAAAAAACATGTTTGTTTGTTTCCTTGTTTAGTATTGTTCTAGTGAAATGGGGATAGCCGGGAGATGTTTTGTGCCTCCATTACAGGGCAAGTCGCTATCCTGCTAGGGGACGTGGAAAACGAGGATGGTTAAATCAGATAGGGGGAAATTTAGTGTGTGGTTCCAAGTAATGGCACGGAGGAATATTCTGGGCGATACTCTTAAAACGTGTCGAATTGATTCGGCTTCTTGCTCGGGACGTCGTCCCATATCACAAACGGTCCATCAGGCTCCGTATCCTGCGGAAAGCTTCAGCATGGTCTTGGAGCCTCTGTCCGCAGTTCCGCGTGGTGCTGTTGTAAAAGGGAGATCTTCGACGGTCGAGTCGAAGAACAATAACTGCGTGCCAATGATAGGGGCCCTTCCTGTCGTCTGCATATTCCGAGCAGGAAAAAAGCCAGCGTTCAATCTCACGTCTTTCCCGAGCCCTCTCATTGCCTAAAATGCCAGTGCGTGCCATTTCAAGTTTGTTTATTTCTCATTATACAAAAAGCGGGAGACGAAGAACGACATCGCTAAACCGCTTTTACATTCACTGATACCACTTGAAGATTTAATCATTGTAGTACCCCCTTTTTTTTTTACAAGGCAAAAAATACAGGAAGATTCATTGGTGCATTCTTAGGGAATACGTCAGCATGACCCTTGGAAATGCTACCCACGTCCCTCTTTGGGAAATGCTAACGCTGACCCCTTCAATTTTTTCTTTTACTTTTTCCTTCCTCTATTTTTTGCTGCCTCTTTTTGGCCTCGTTACGGGGTCAGTGTTACCGTTTCCCAAAAGGGGACGTGTTTGGCGTTTTTAAAGGGTCATGCGTTAACGAACTCCCTAAAAATCCACCAATGTAACTGACTCTAATTTTTTTCACCTCTTTTCTGTTCTCTGCCTGTCATATTACGTCGACCCCCTTGGATACGGTCATCCATATCACTAATGAAAAGTACCACATCGATACCACTCGATGGAAGGAATCGCATTCATGACACTCGAGGTGAACCGCATTCATCGTTTTAACTACACACACACATCACAGCCCCTGCACACCATCTACGCAAACCCAGAGCGAAGAACAGCCGGCGACGGCAGAGCGTCAACTGAGCACGGCCGCATTCCACCGCGCCGCGGCACAACACCTCCTTAGATAACAAAACCACCGTGCTGAATGAGATGGCGTCATCAGAGAAGGCCAACGCTGGGCACAAATTGGACACAAATATTGCAGTAACTGGACTCAAGGAGCGCTGACGCAGCACTCGTTTTCAATCCTGTGTCCAGCTTTCGGCCTTCTCTGATTACGCCATCTCGTTCAGCACCACGACTTTGCTATCTAGTAGGTGTAGCATGGCGCCTCCGCCTTTCTGGCTCCGCGCGCCAGCTAGTGCGCGTGACTTTGCCGAAAACGAAGGGGCTTGTTTTACGAGAACCCGTGGTGTCCGTCAGCTTTGTCTGCGCCGGGGAGAGGGAGAGGTTGACACGTGCCGGAGTCAGCTCGTCACCAATGAGAGCGTCGCACGCGTCACCTTCTCCCTCTCTTCCTTGCGCTCACAAACGCAGACACCGCCGGTTTTCGTCAAAACAAACGTTAGAATGCTAACGCAAAAAAAAAAGAAAGAAGGAAACCAACCATTATACTGTTTGTTTTCCGCTTCGTTCTTGAATTGTCTCGTAGGTGCTCTTCAAACTCTTGCTTCTTTGTTCTCCCGGGTTAGAGGATATCTGTAGAGCGGGTACCTTCGGACTACTTCAGATCTAAGCTGGAGGGCTGGATTCAGGCTACTGCGCCGCGCCGCCCGACCCAACAGCGCCGCTCATATTCACCACCCCGTCCTGAACAAAGGGAGAGTCATTCTCCTCGAAGACCGGCCTTATTCCAGACTGCTAGTGTTGTCGAGACGCTTCCGTTCGTTTTCGCGTGTTTCTAAGAGCCGCCTTTCCGCAGCTGCCTCCATGTTCCGCCGCACGTCGAGGACGGAATGTTCCCCAGAACTTACGACCGCTTCGGACGATCATCGCCCTCTACCAGGCGTAGACGAACAGCGATTCAGGTCAGCTTACTCGCGTGTCCTCGGCGATTAAACACGAGTTCGCTGACGCTGTCTCGAGTCTGTCCCACACTGGCGCATACGGTCTGTGACGTAAGAAACCAGCGCTACGGCCGGCTGTTGTCTAGCCTTGCCACCCGCCCACCCCGAGTTTTTCTCCGCCACTGTGAGCAATTATTGGACCCTGACGTCGACATCCCCCTGATCAAGATCGAAATTGCGCGGGACGACCGAGACGCGATCGTCCCAGGGTTGAGGGCGTCGACAGAGGCTCCGCGTTGCCGGCCGCGTCCGGAAGGGAACCGCTGGCAGCGATGTCTCCTCCGCCGAGCCCGCTTCCTCGTGCCCGGGCGATGTGGAAACGCGGCCTGCCACTGCTCCGCGCCGACGAGGAAGAAGAGCTCGCGGCCGCAAAATGTCATCGCTCTGATGGAACGGTATTCTGGTGCCATCTCCACCCTCGAAGGGCGGCGGCGCCACGGCGTAGATGCCAATCCGAAGCCCAAATCACCCTCCCCCCTCCTAAAAGTAATAAATAAATAAATAAATAAATAATTAATTAAAAATTACCCAGTTCTTTCTTTAATCTTTTTTAACTAAAAAATAAACACGTATCATCCGAAAGCTCGGCCTGCGCCTAAAATGTAGAGCTAGCGGCCCGAACGAGATGCCAAGTTGGAGCACGCACCTTTATGTTATTCCAAAAAGTTGTAAGGGATTTTCTGAAAATTTCGGTGGGAAAGTGGGGCGCGTTCTGGTAACTGCATAGCGCCATTTAGCTTCATGTATTTGAGGGCTCCGTCGGCCGCCATTTTACGATTGAAAATTTGCAGAAAATCGCATAACTTTTTTAAATACAATTAGCGGTTGGTTCTGAAACTTTTGGCACATGGTTCGGACTGCTAGCACTACATTTTGCCGGAGATTGAGCGTTCGGCGATACGGAGTTTCTTTCTGTGGTAAAAAAAAATACACTGGATTTCTTTTTTTGAACACCTTTGTTTACTAAATTCGGACAAAAAAGGGTCCGCCATCTTCAAATGCATTTCGGATATCCAATGACTGCATAGAGGCCGCCATTGGTGGGCCTGGATCGTACGTCGTTTGTAATACGTTTGTAATAAAATAGCGCTTGCCAGGCTCTGTTTAGCTTCAGTTTTATAAAACATCACCGGATGGCAGGCGGTTTTGCAAGGGAAGATGGCGAGGGAAACACGCACACTCAATGTGGAAGCCTATGGTTCCCACGTTTCAGTGTAGTTACTCTAAGCAATCGAAGAATAACAGATTGGACCTCCTAAGCCTATTTTTATTGTCATCGCACTGTTTTTGAATATTCGCCAAGTCTACAGGTATATTTGTCATGCGGTGTCACGTCTGAGCGTTCACCTCGGTCAACTTTGTTTTCCCAGCACTTATCTCTGAAAAACAACCGTTGAACCAATGTGTCAGAAGCCTTCTGATTGTTTTCTAAAGGACACAACTTTTCCTAGCATGTTCTGACCGCGCAGCCTCCATTCGTCGGACGGCAGCGAAAATAAAGCGATTTGTTCAACGTCGGTTAGAGGTCCCTGGGTTGGTTTCTACGTCTCTAGACATTAACAAATGAGCCGGGAGAAAAGAAAAAACGTAAGAATAACGCAAGCAGTAATAACGCAGCAACTTCCGCAAAAGATAGGTTCGTAGGGGTACGACATCGCAATCAAACACAGTTCGCTGCTTTGGTAACAATTGGCCCTTGGAAGGTAACTTATCCTGAGAGAGAAGAGAGGGCTCGATCGCTGTTTGTCTGGCACGACGTCGCGTCCCCTGCGCTTCGGTTGGGAAGACTCGGCGAATAAGCACGCTTAGAAAGACGGCGGACGCCGTTAAGTTGTGGTTTCGGCACTATACTTTACTGCGCCCCTATAGGCTCGTGCCGCGCGTTGGCTGAACTTTTCGCGTCGTGGCAATGCTACCGGTACACTCGAAAAAAAAAGTCTGTGAGTTCGCTTTTTGCAGAACACGGGAGCAGCTAATTTGCGGCGACGAAGAGATCTCAGGAAATAACAAATCTCAAAGTACGATTTAAAGAAAAAATACAATGGGCATAAAAACAATGAGCTCTGTGAAACGTCATTCTCAGTGTCCCTGCGTCTGTTGAGCTTGGTCGTTCGCTGGGATCTCTCCTATTGGTAGCCCCGATCGACTGTCTCCGTGTCCTTGAGACTCGCGGACTTTTCTCAGACGCGCATCTTTCGGTCGTAGCTGGGCCTTTTCGGCTTATCTAAGCTTATCTTGCCGCCACAGCCCAGCACTTTCGAATCATGATGCAGTCGCTGCAGCGAGTACAGTTGAAGACGAGATCAGTGTTCTGCATTCCTCAAACCAAAAAAAAAAAAAAAAATTAAATTTTGTTAATTTTTAATGGTTGAATTATGTAAAGGCCCGATCCTATACTGGATCATCTCAGTAGAGTTCGACTCAATGCGCAGAGCAAGTCGTCCGCCTTGCGCAGAGGCTTGCGGTGACGTCAGAACGACGCTAAGTCTCTGATTGGCTCTGATTAAAGGATAGCGGGTACAAGTTGATGCCTTAAGGTCTACCCACTATTTTTTCTTTCATTCAGCCAATAAGAGCTTCGAGTTCTGAAATCATCGCAACCCCTGTGCAACAAGCAGACTTGAACTTGGCGCTCCGCATAGCACCTAGAAGACAGGCCTGCGCCGCCTGCTTCCCTCCAGAACGTCATCACTGGATGGACTGATGGACGGATGAGCCTTGAACACTTTGAATCGGGCGGCGCTGCGTCCACCTATCCAGTGGTTTCTTTTACTATATATTTTTTGGATTGGACGCAGCACCGCGCGTAGCTTGCGTCAGCATCGCCGACAGCGCGTTTTGGATGCAGCGCGATCGCCAGCGCGTGGCGACGCCGACGGACGCGTCTGTCGCTTTGCGGCATCTGTCAGCGAGTTTCAGCGAGGTTGGTCGCTTCAGCGTGTTGGCTGCTGCAGGAAATTCACGTGCATCGAGCCACGACAGTCGAGTCGTGTACTGTAATGAGCGTTCCGTTGCGTCGTTTTGCATGGCGCGCAAACTGGAAAGCTGTATTGATTATGATGCAATGAAGTGCAAGGTGCAAGCGAGCTGGACAAGACGCGGAACAATGGCGAGTGCAGCGATTGACGTAAAAAGCATCGACGACGTTAGCAGTAATGGCGCCACTTGTATCGCGAGTTACGTGTTTATACAGCCGAAGCTAAATGAAACCACCCCATTTCAAATAAATATATAAAAAAAGAAGCAACATCAGAATGCTTCCGAGACTAATTTGCCATGAAAGTACAATTTGTTGGTGCATTTGTTTGGCCAAATATTGAAGTACCACATCCTTTAATCGAAAATTACAAATAAAATACACAAATAATAGTTCCTAAGGATCATAAGCCTACGAAGTTGGGCGTTTTCAAAGTAAAAGTAAAAAATAATTGCGAGGCCACCTGAAACAGTTTATCGAATAAAATAAGGAACCGCAGAATAGGTCACGTAATTATACTCCATTCTTCCTGAAGTTATTAAATCTGACGTCCTAATAAACCACGCCAACGTTGTTTTCTTCTGTTTGTTTTTTCACAATGACACGAACAATTTTTAGTCCCTATACAAGCCATGGGACAATTTGGATTCTTATTCGGAATTTAGCGATCGAGTTGATTTTTTACTCAGATGTTTTCGGAAAACAAACGCACCATCTCTATACACCTTTGCCTCAAACTGCGGTATCGGAGGGTGCGAAATGGAGTTTTGAAACTCGTTTAAGGGGAGTGAGATCCGCTGGGCCCTCGGCCTGAATGCTCTCCGGCCCTCCGTCCGCAAAGTGGAGAGCTGTGTGCCCCGGTGGCAGGGAACACTAACTGAAACCGGCCCAGCGCGCGGGTCAATCGCCCTTGGAACGAGATGACGACTGCATCACCTCAAAAAGAAAAAAACAAAAAACGGAGCGGTGTTTGAGACGAAGCATCTCACTTGCATCGGAGCCAACCGACTCTCCGGGTTCCGACACGTATAGGGCGACGTTGATTGTGTACGGTTCTCAACAGACAGAGACTGACAGCCGGGACGTCGTTTCGCCGTCACTGACGCAATCGACACATTTCTTTTTTCTAACGCGAATGTTTTCAGCGCAGTACGAAAGCTATTTTTTTGTGCCAATTCTTATTTCTTTTGTTAAACGTGAAAATGGCGACGAATGATCACTTCAAACTGAAGGAGGCTGAGAGACGATCCCGCGACGTTTTTCCGCTCGAGTAACCGCACGTGCTTCGCTTGGGCGTTCTCAGGATCGTATAGTCTCGCAGTCGCGGTAGAGGATCAACTCCATCGCTAAAAGTGAGAATAATATGGGATTCGTCTCAGCGTCTCCCCGCCACCAACCGTCCTTGTAGTCCTGAGTCGTACACTCCGAATCCGCGATGGCACATCTTTGCGCACGGCACATTTCCAATCAACACAGGTCAGATCGGTATTCAGCTGCCTGCGTGTGTTCGTCGCTGATTTCGCAGAACTTTCCAAACGAACAACGAAGAACGAACTCGAGCAGCGGAAGCGATCAGTCATTACGAGGATTTAAACTGAAAAAAAGAAGAAAAACGCTCTTAGGACAAAAATTTGAGAATTTTGAAAAGAGAAAGGGTGACGATAAGAAAAAATAAGAAAAAGAAAACTCACTTTTCTCTCTCTCTCTGACGTGGTAATGAGCAATGAGGTCGATCAATGAAACAGCGAATGACGACAAAAAGAAAAGGAAAATCCGACCAGGGACAATGAACAAGGGCAACGTCATGATCAAGCATCGTATCCAATGACTGGCCGTCTCCGTATCCTGCAAGCAAGCGAACGCACAGACCTTTTTCTGAGTGTCAGACACGGTTGGTGTACTGAACCAAAAATTGCTTAGAGAAAGAAAAACAATGGCCAGAAAATACACATGATTCTGACCAAACGGGACAAGGTACAAACACACACGTCTCCACTTGGCCCAAAAGATAAGATGCCAAAGACTGGCCGTACGCCTCGTTGCCTGAGCTGATATGAGGCTATACGAGAACTGGAGCTGAAGTACACCAGATAAGATATCCCTAAACAAAGCGAAATGGCCTTTCCCGTGATGCTTTCTGTTTTCTCTATAAGATATAAAGCTGTTCTTATAAGAAGGACAAAGTATCAGACAACCCTCATTTGCACGCTTCATCGAGACTGTGAAAGACATGGAAACGTTGATCATCCTGGCAATTACCATCTTCGTCATTTGGTACATGTAAGTGGGTTGGTACGAATCAGAGTACCTCACGTTTTTAGGCGTATTTTTTCGGATGTATTTCTGAGCGTTGCAGATAAAACGTTTCGTAAGAACTTCCGGGTATGGCGCGAAACTTCCCTAATAAGTCGCAGTTCTAACTCAACGATTTGTTAAATGCGCTGAAGACAGAGAGTAGCCAAGTTTTGTCAACATCGTGGGGCACAAATTTTAACAGTTGGCACGAACCGTAACGCCCGTCTTGTCGCTTCTAACGGGCTACGCAATGGTTTCTTTAATGTCCGTGATTTGTCGTATTCTGCTCAAGATGAACATTTTAATTTATTCGTGCCCCTCAGGTAACGTGGTTTATTTTAAATGCTTATATGACTGTACTCTAAAGCAATTATGAATGCGCAAAGCAAACAAATATTTCGTGTGGTCACGAATAACCTCCGAATGAAGTCAGTAGGCTTGTGAAGGCTCTTCAGCGTTACTAGGTGATCCTTTGACTTTGCCGTATACTTTCCGGGTTTAAACCGAAAAACACCCATAAACATCCGCCGGTGTCGAAAAAAATTGGTTACCCGGGAAATATTGGTTTTGGCATAGCCTCCTATATACTGACAAAGCTTGGCAGACGCCATGAGAAGAGGCCGCCGAAATGGAAAAGGTGGAGCAGCAGAAAACGGATGAGAGGAGAACCACGTGACTGGCGCCCCGCTGCGGCGAGACGCCGAAAGAAGTCGCATCGGTTTCCTCCGAGCGAACAAGTGTGTTTCGGGTCTTCGCCGCTCTAAAATCTGTGCGCTGACGTACAGGTTCCCCGAGAAATGGCTCTTTGATGCTCTGTGCTACTAGATCGTCGCGCTCCAAATCTGCGACTGGGCACTTAATGGCTCCGTCATTGAACTGCCAGGCTTTGTGAGTATAAAGGAGGTTATGGTTTTAGAATATTTTCGTAGAAGCCGTAGTTTTTTTATCACCGAAAACATCATATGTAAACATGATGATAGTGCAATTAATGCTTGATGCAAGTGCTGGACAAGAATTACGGTCATAATCTTTGGAGAAGTGGGACAAGGTTGACAGGGAACAATCACAAATCTCCGAACACAGCTAGGTGACTGGTGCGTGATCGAAAAAATACGTCTTGTCCTGGTCTCGAACCGGGACCTCTCCATTTTGGATGGAGAGCTCTACCGACTGAGCTAACCAGTGAGTTAGGCGCCAGTAGAGCAAACGGGTTTTATCAGCTGCCTCCATCTTAACACCAACAAGGTGAACAGGGTGAACAGCCTGCATTTAATGGTTATGATGGTGACGCCATTAATGCGAAGGTGAAAGCTTGCTGGACAATAATTGCTATATTAATCCCTGGAGAAGGTGAACAATTGGGGGACATAGGACAAACACAAATCTTCAAACGCAACTAGGTAACTGGTGCGCGACCGAAAAAATACGCCTGGCCCTGGTATCGAACCAAGGACCTCTCAATTTCCAATGGAGCGCTGTGTTGGGGAGATCTTTGTTTGTCCTCTGTCCCCCTTTGTTCTCTTCTTCATGGATTATTATCATAATTGTTGTCCAGCAAGCTTGCACTTCTGTATTAATTGCATTATCATCATAATCTTAAAACGCAGGCCGCTCACTGTTGTTCGTGTTGAGCTGGTGGCAGCTGGTAAAACCGGTTCGCTCTACTGACGCCTAACTCCTGGTTAGGGCAGTTGATAGAACGCTCCATGGGAAATGGAGAGGTTCTTGGTTCGATGCGTGGACAAGGCGGAGTTTTCGGTCGCGCACCAGTCCCATAACTGTGTTTGGAGATTTGTGTATCTCTCTGTGTCCCCCTTGTTCCACTTCTCCAGGAATTATCATTGTAATTATTGTGCAGCAAGCCTGCACCTTTGTATTAATTGCATTATCATCATAACCTTAAAATGCAAACCGTTCACCCTTGTTTATGTTCGACTGGTTTCAGCTAATGAAACCTGTTTGCCGTCACTGACATCGTAACTCCTGGTTAGCTCAGTTGTTAGAGCTCTCACTGGTTCTGATACCAGGACCAGGAGGATTTTCTCGGTCCCTCACCAGTCCCCTAGCTGTGTTTGGAGTTTTGTGTTTGTCCTCTGTCCCCCTTGTTTCCCTTCTCCTGGGATTATTGTCGTAATTCTTGTACAGCAAGCTTGCACCTTTGCATTAATTGCCTTATTGTCATAATTCTAAATGCAGGCCCTTCACCCTTGTTGGTGTTAGACTGGTGGCAGCTGAAAAAACCGGTTTGCTCTACTGGCGTCTAACTCCTGGTCAACTCAGTCGGAAGAGCACTCCATTGGAAATGGAGAGGTTTCTGTTTTGTATATCAGAACCAGGCGGGTTTTTTTCGGTCGCGCACCAGTCACCTATAGCTGTGTTTGGAGATTTGTGTTTGTTCTCTACTTCCCTGTTTCCCCTTCTACGGGAATTAATATCGAGATTCTTATCCAGCAAGCTTGCACATCTTGCATTAATTGCATTATCATAATAGTCTTAAAATGCAGGCCCTTGTTTGTGTTAGACTGGTTGCAGCTGATAAAACACATTTGTTGTACTGAAGTCTAACAATTCTGGTTACACGTTGTCGCTTTAGGGTTTTCAATATCTCTTAGTAATCGAGGTGTGTTTTTTCTGTCAATGCTGGTTTGGCTATCAGTTTATGTCCCCAAAAGTTTGCGCTCATTTTGTCCTTTTGTAGATTCTCGCGTTGTAGGTTGCACTCGTTCTTTGTGGACCCTAGTTGGGTGGTTTGAAGCGTTTTTTATATTGTTTGGGTTGAAGCGTGTCCGGAAGCTGCATCCACAAGACTGGCCAGTACTCTCCCAAGCTTCTTTGGACATTTGGGACTTCCCATGTCTAGCGCAAATGTAGAGTACGCGTTCTCGAAACTGCGTGTCGTCAACAGGAAGGAGCGGACAGGAATGACAGATGCGAGCCTTGAAATATATGCCTGCATATATTCCAAGAATGAAGTATGAAGGACATTGTGTATCAGATGCAAATAAAAGCTGAACCGCTTCTTGTCTTGATTGTTCGTTTCTATTCGCAGTTGTTTCCGCCAATAAAAGCCGTGTTAACCGTCTGCACGAGACAATTAATTCACCGAAACGCACCTATATTTTGGAAATAAATAGACACCTAAAGACATTTATCAAATATTGCCATTAATAAACACCGGAAAGTATATGGCCTATATATAACGTGAGGTAACTCTAAATATGCTCTGTCATAAAATAAAGGGTAATATAATTCGGCTATTTTTTTAACATTACTAAAGTGCCAAATGAGGAAATGTGGAATGAAGTTTATTTTTACGCACATACGTTGTCATAATTGCAGATTAAACCAGTAAACTGAAACATCCGAATACTGCAAGTGACATAATCAATGTTTCAAGAATGTCGCCAACGAGACTTGCATACATATAATAACTAACGTGGTCGAATTGGGTTGTCCAATTTGTAGAACCTTTTGCTATCCCTGCTCTGCCTCGTTTCCTCTTCGTCTATGTCCACCTAGCTGTCACAATTGTATTGGTATCTATACATGGCAATCGACCAGTGATACTCTATATTATAAATAGTTTATAATATTATATTCAGTGAGAGAGTAAGAAATAGCTCGACGTGGATTAGTATGTTCACATTTTCTGATTCATTCTTTCTCAAAGGCCGGAGTCTCATTCGCTTCCGCCACACCCTGCGTTTCTTAAAGGCCGACGACCAGACACAAGATTCCTCAAGGCAGAAGATTCCTCCTCACCCTCGGGGGGGGGGGGGAAGCATGCAACGGTGGACAGGGTAGAAGGGGGAGAGGAGGAAGCGGGGGAAGATGGAAGGCGTGAACTGGTCGTTGGCCTTTACAGCTGCCAGTCACTAGATTTGGCTTTCCTGTTTTTGTCTACACTTGGTGATTGGGATTCAACATAATCTCCAATCAGCAGTGTTGGGATAGTACTTTATGTACATTGTACTTAAAGTACTACTTCAAGTAAGTTTAGGAAATTTGTACTTTAGCTTGAACTACATTCTCCGAGTATGTACTTGTACTTTACTTAAAGTTTTTTTCGGGTACTTTCCGAGGAAAGTACAATTCCCGACTTCAAAGTACATTAACCAAATTTGGCTTTGTTAAATTTGTGTTATGAAATGATGCTTTGTCGACTCCGAAGAAATACTGGCAGGGATATTCTACTCTCAACAGAGACGTGAGCAGACGACGCATCGCTCCGCTTATTCTCGGGAGCGGCTTTCCAGTAGTTTTTTGAACTCTCGCTACTTCTCGGTCGGTCAGCGCAAGCGAGGAGGTTTAAAATATTTATGAGAGCAAAATTATTAATAATCTAGCAGCTGAAACTGTGGTGCGGAACAATTAAACTTTCAAGTTGAAGAAAAGGACAACAGAGGAGAGCGTCACAATGTTTTGAGGCATTCTCTTTTGTCTTTTTCTTCGACTTGAAATATTCTTAATTTTTTCGCACCATAGTCTCAGGTATCATATTATGATTAATTATCACCAGCTCGCTTTCACACTCACTGTTTTTGTTTTTTTTTTCATTAAAGAGAGACACTCCTCTATGAGAGGATTGCTTGCGGAAGCTACGAAGCTGACGTCATGCTCTCTCCTAGTGCATTTTACCCCCTTGGGTGCAACAATCCAGTGCAAGCGGCGCCAAATTCAGAAAAGGGACTTCTGAATCTGGCTCCATTCCTGAAAATAACTACTCTGTGGCCACTTGACTTTATCAAATATTCGCCGCTGTTTTTGTTTGAAAATAGTTCATGCACCCTTATTACCCCAGGGAGATGCATACCAGTTAAAAAATTACTGTATAGGGGAATTAAAGCACACCATGAAAGATTGTATAAAAATACTTCTACTTTACTTCTAAAATACGTTGTATTTATAGTACTTACTTCAAGTACATTGCACCTAGCGTACTTAGTACTTACCTAAAGTACATCACGTCTGATTTACTTTGTACTTTAATTGCAGTACCTTTTAGATGTACTTTACCCAACACTGCCAACCAGACCCTTTTAGAGCGCAGCTCGTTAGGTGCCCGTTTCCGGCTTGAGCGGTGTCGCCGTCGGCGTAACGCGCGTTGCATTATGGGGAACGTTGCCCATAATGACGCCACACGTGACGTCACGTATGACGTCACGAGGGTCCCTAGAATTCCGAGTGACGTCACGTGTGACGTCACCCTCGTGGCGTCACACGGCGCCTAAATTTGGCAGAAAAGTTTTCCGCAAAATTTAGCGGGGAGTTTTCCCGCAAATTTTCACAAGAAAGTTCCCCGCTAAATTTAGCGGGTAAATTTTTCTGCAAAATTTAGTGGGCAATTTATTTTCACTAAATTTAGCTGAAAAAGTTTCCGCCCAATTTAGCAGGGAAATTTTCCCGCTAAATATAGCGGGGAAATTTTTCCGCCAAATTTAGCGAGGAAATTGTCCCACAGTTTCTCGGTAAATTCCCCTCTGTACCCTTTCCTGCCCTCCGTACCATTCCTTCCTCCTCCTCCTCAAGAGCTGCGCTCTAATTCGGCATTACAGAGAGTTGTAAACGTCTTTCATTTTTAGAACCGCAGTTTCTTATTTTGTATTTACTGTGCCTATCATAATTTTAAAACAAATCAAATTTAAATTTATGCTCAATATTGCTGGTTTGAATAGATTTCATGAATTTACATCATTTGATTTTTTTTCCCTGTTTTCAATGCACTTAATTAGCGTTCGAGGAAACCAACGAATTGCAGTATTTATTGGGGTCGGCAACACGCACGAGCACATTCGTGGGACTGTGATATTTCTGAGGCGCCTCACAGTTTCTTGTACTAAAAACCATGCGCCTTTGATACTTTTTCCGCCGGTAATTACCGAAGCTGCCGCAGATGCGAGTTTAATACGTTTTCTGTTTCGTTCCTGCTTCCAGGTATGCCTCTCGGTACAGAAACTACTGGAAAAGCCAAGGTGTTCCATATGAAAAGCTTTCTCTTTTCTTTGGCTTAACGCTACAGCGATTCATTAAGGTACATAACAACATACAAAACCTTGCTCTCTGACGAGAGTAGTACTCATTTGATCATTTTGAAGTCTGGTTTGCGAGGTGCGGGTATGAGTCACGGTGAGTTGCAGTTTTCCTGGGAGAAGCTTGACAAAATTTCGCTTTTATCCCTTTTTGCCCGCTATGGCAAGGTTGGATAACGGATCAGTTTGCGATTATATATCAGACGTTGAAATATTTAAAAAGTGGATGCAGTTGAATACCACTTAAATGCGCGTTAACATTCTTCGTGAATTTTCGATCTAGCTTTATTGTCGTGCTTTAGCGACACCTTTTGCATGCACATTCAAAGGATATTTCTAATATGTCGAAAGTTCAATATAATTTGAGTACCAGAGTATAGAAGATTCATGATAAAGGTCCAAGGAAAAACGTCTTTACGTAGAGGCTTCTAATAACACTCTTTGTTCTATTTCTACCGTTTTCCTAACAGCCGTTTCACTTGGTAGACCAGGAATTGTACCGAAAGCACGGCCGTCTATTCGGGTAAATAAACATATTTCGCACGTTTCCAGGTCCTCGCGGTAGCTTAGTGACGAATTCCTCTTAAATTCCTCAGGGTTTTTGAGGATGGCAGGCCAGCTCTTTACGTTGCTGACCCGGATCTTCTCAAGTTGGTATTGGTTGCGGACTATGGGGACTCCGAAAGAAAGGTATGTTACCTACTGCAGCTAAAGAACCCCACAAGTAAGCTCTTCTGCAGTGGCGTACCAACTTGTTTTTGAGTGGAAGGGGGACCAGACCCCCCCCCCCCCAAGGGCCGGGGGGCGATTCCCTTGGTATCCCGGGCGCCGCCGGCCAGTGTTGGCCCTGCCCAGTGGCGGCTGTTTCAAGGGGGGCAAAACACATGCCTTGCCCCCCCCCCCCACTCTGAGAACTGGAAGGGGGCAAGCACCCCCCTTGCCCCCCCCCCCCCCCCGGTTAGTACGCCCATGCTCTTCCGTGTGCTCGGTGTATATATCGATATAACCTCGAGGAGTAAGCACCGAGCCGGAT
The DNA here is from genome assembly GCA_037355805.1 of Ixodes ricinus. Lineage (NCBI taxonomy): Eukaryota > Metazoa > Arthropoda > Arachnida > Ixodida > Ixodidae > Ixodes > Ixodes ricinus. Next base: position 28,021 of record JAZHYW010010993.1, on the reverse strand, counting down.
TTCTTCAAAGTCGAGAAAAATAAATAGGAACTGGAGTGGTTTTTGAGTAACAGAAAATGGTGTCGATCACTCTTAAAATTCGGGAGAGACAGAATGTGACGTGCGTGTATTATGCCTGCCGTGATGATTGGCTATGTATGTTTAACGTTCTCGGGGGTTTCCGATGCTTTGCACGCGCGACACGCCGGCCGCACGTGCTCCCGGGTTTTCCAGAATAATCGAGGTCATTTTTTTGTTTTTCATTATTCAAGATCTTTGACGTTGCAAGATCACGTAGACAGCTACGCTTCGCCGTTCGGGAGCCAGCTTCGTTTTTCGGAAGCCAGCTTCGTTCGACCAGCTCGCCACGAGGTCCGCTATTACCGCGGGTTCTCGGAGTCATACTTAGTCGGCTACGGTATCGCAAGGTACGGGGTTCGGTCCCGGCTTTGCCGTTCGGTAAATCTCGCCCATTAATTCGATTATTTACGCTCAATTATGATTAAGTATGACTATATATAATCTAGTATGAGTTTTATATGTTTTGCACGCTCATGCATTGCCTCGTACGGGTCTTTAGGTAACATTGAACTCTGTGTAACGGTTTTTCGTCACACCCGAGAGTAATTCTTTTTCGGCATGAAATTCAGCTCTTAGATACATTCTGTGGTAAAACCAAAGCTTCACGTGAATAAATATTTTTGTTACGTCTTTATATTTGCGTTCAGCCAAAACACCCCCCCCCCCTTTTCCCTCAAGGGTGCTTCTTTTCTCGGGAAACCACGCCCATTGTCTCGTTTCTTACCCTTATCCGTGCTGGCATATGCACCTGATCCAAGTATTTGGATCAGGTGACATAGGTTCCCTGAGGTTGAGGAATCCCGAGTCCTGTTTTTTTTCCACATTAGCCCCGATAAACGATAATATTTTGTCCGAAGCAAAACTCATACCTAAACACCAATTCTGTCGGGAAAACAACAACAAGAAACTTCCAAATAAATCTCAGAATTTCCTTCCGAAGTCGGGGTGGCCCCCGACTCTTTGAACAAAAAATATACCCTGAAAAGCCCTACTTCAAACGAAGATTATTTCTGCGAGAACACATAACACCATGGCTTTCTCAATGGTCCGATCAATCACACTCACTTCTATCAACCGCATTTCCTGCAACACTAATGCGCGTTGAAATCTAGTTTGATTTGTTATTTTGTAGCAAAACATTCGAACAAATTCTGAGACACAGCAATTCAAATGTGGTTACTTGGGTTTGATTGTGATGATTCGCCTAGCGTAAAAATTAGAGCTTTTTCTTTTTATACAGGCTGTTAGAGTCGTTGGGTTATTATAATTTACGCTTGATGTTCAACTTGCTCTAGTACCTATGCGACTTCTGGGATGCAAATTAAGCAGACAGCAAGCAACCAGTCACCTTCTGTGGTTCTCCTGTGCATTCCCACAGGAAAACGCACATGCGTTTTGTTTCTTCGCCTGAAAATAGCATGGGTCACTTTTGTTATTAGGGTCATAGACAATAGTACGTTACCTTTATTAACATTGTAAAAGTGTAATTGTGTTAGTCAAGCATCTTTCTTGAACAGTGAAAGGTGTTAAACTTCGCTATATTTTAGGCCTAACCTGTATCCCACAGAACGTGTGAAACACGAGCGACGAATCTAAACAAAATAACAATCGAAAGAAACGTAATGCGTGCTCAAGATTTGCATTTGCAAGCATACCGGTGACGTTTATACATTGCTAATATGCCAGTCCTGTCACACATATGAACATTATTCCGTCGTGCATCTTTACGAGTTGTTAAAAACATTAAAAACGTAAAGAATAAAGTACGTGGGCTATGACAGGTTATGAATATAATGCAATTAAATGCAAAGGTGCAAGCGAGCTGGACAAGTATGATGAAAATAATCCCCGGAGAAGGGGAACAAGGGGGACAAAGGACAAACATGAATCTCCGAACACAGCTAGGTGACTGGTGCGCGACCGAAAAATCCGCCTGGTCCGGGTATCGAACCCGGGACCTCTCCATTACAGGTGGAGCGCTCTACCAACTGAGCTAACCAGGGGTTAGACGTCAGTAGAGCAAACGGGTTTTATCAGCCGCCACCAGTCCAACACCAACAAGGGTGAAGCTTGCAATTTTAAGGTTAGTGAATATAATGCAACTACATGCAAAGGTGCAAGCGTCGCGCACCAGTTCAGTCGCGCACCAGTCACCTAGCTGTGTTTGGAGATTCATGTTTGTCCTTTGTCCCCTTGTCCAGGGATTATTTTCATCTTCACTATAGACAGGTGGTTTTTGATATTTACTGTGCCGGGCAGCTTTCATCGGGCACCTGTTTTCTGTCTTTTCCTTATTTTCAAAGATTTCGAGGGTGCGGGTGATCTTCTGAACGCAAAACAAGCAGCTATGCACTTATGCACGAGCAGAGAGAATAAAGTAGTACTTATTTATTACAAGTCGGACTATATTACCTTGACCTTCACCTTTATTTTAATCGTCTACTCTACACGCACATGTACTTACTGATCCAGTGTTATTGAGAAGTTTTTGCCGTCTTGGTTTCCAACATGTCGTTCGTTTGCTCGGTACGTAAATCCGCCATGCAGAAAAGCGCAGACGCCGTGTTCGCGCTAATAGTGCCCGACAGTGCACTATATAAATGTTTGTATGAAGCCGTTTTAGCATTGTGTTTAATTACATGAGTTTGACAGAAATAACACTGTAACTGACCAATATATTCATTTACGTGATTGAAAAATATTAGCAAACCATTTACTACCTTATATAAATGCAAATATTCGTAATGTTTGCTTTTATCCACGGACTCCGCGGAGAGAAAACTTCACCGGCTTTAACCCGTAGAAACGCATCACCGGTAGTCAATGTTCGACTGGTTGTTGATTGCTTTAATTTCCAACAGCACACTAGCGCCAGCTGAACGTCTGGCGTACATTATAATCACTCTATGGTCCGCGCCACTTCCGTCCGTCATGACAGGAGTAGAAGGATACTTCCGGTTCTCCTGTGTTTGCCTTGTGTTTGGGTATGGTGCCTAAAGCGTGTCTCCGACTGGTGTGTGTTTTTACCATCCTATCCCGCCAATACATCGAAAGTCGTTTCGAAGTGGTGACAAATGACGTCATATTAGCCGGAGTGTCAAACTGTTGGATGTCGCGATTCGAAGATATGCTGGCGACAAGCACGAGCGAACGCGAGAGTCGCTGTCGTCGCGGCGTCCCAACTTCTGGCTGCCGAAGCTTCCCGTGGACTGTCACACTGGAGTGCGGACCCGCAGCAGAACAGGCGTCTGCCACATCCACCACCTTTGCTGGGACGCCGCCAGGATCGCGACCGGCGGCAGCATGGCACTTGTATGACGTCATCAGGCGGAAATCGAGGGACCACTTTTTTTGGACGGGGTAAACACACCAGTCGGAGACGCGTTTCAGGCGCCATGATTTGGGTGGGTGCACGAGGACCCTTGGCTCCCTAAGCGAGCAATCGCGCGAGAGCTATACGCTCTACAAATGCCCCAGTGTCGTGCTTTAGGTTGTTGTTGCGCACCCGCACGAACATTATGCCACAAGTGAAGTGATATCGATTATCTCGAGACTAGGGACGCGCGCCAACGCCGCCGAGCTTGGGTGGTGGTCGTCGGACGACGGCATTGGCAGACGGTGCTAGCCTACTTCGATGTGCTACCGACAGATGGCGCAGCGCGACAAACGCGAGATTGTGCCGCCTCGGCCGACCATCTCCGTATAGGAAGTATTCACTGGCGGCCATAGCTGTGTGCAGGACTGCTGAGCGCGTGCTGATGGCGAGCTTCCACAGTTCTTTTGTAACGTGCATTCCGCACCCTCAAGATTGCCGGTCTTAGCAGCCTATTAATATGGTCTCGTTCAGAGCATGCGCTTTAGACATCACTCACGACTATGGTGCCCAGTGAATACTCCTTATAACGATGGGCCATAACGGCACATAGAAATGTAAGGTGCAGGGCGCTCCAGGAAAGAAACCTTGAACACTAAAGCAATCGAGTGAAAACATTGGCAAATTGTGTATTACAGAGACTCGCATCGCGCCGAAGGAAGCGTAATAAAATATTTCGGAAGATAGTCTGTTAATACCAGGACCCGTCTCCGGCGGTCCCCTGCGGGGAAGCTCGACGCGTATCTTCGGCGCCTGGGGTCTGGGGAGGTAGGTGCCCACCGCCGATGCCTTGCCGTTCACGAAGCAGTTGAACACGTTTAAGGACTTTCAGGTTTTGAAGTAGTTTTCAGGTACATGGACAAGGCGGCTCGAATAGGTTAACGTGCAGATGCGTCCACGATATACCTTCTCGCAGGTTTGTTGTTACCTTGAGGAGCAAGTCTTCTTTCCCTTCACCCGAGGGATCAGGAAAGCATGTCGATCCCGTATAAGTAAATTTCAGCAGGCACCGAGTTAGTCCTCCGCGCTGAGACTTTTTGAGTACGCGCTACCTCACGGCGGGTCCTCAAAAACAAGCGAAAACAATAGCCAGCCGCAAGCAACATACTCACCCCGGAAGTTCGGTCATCTTTGTTTTTGTTTACCTCCGCAAACACTGTATAAATCAAGGACGCTCTCTTTTTACCTCAATAAAGTGAGGAATAGAGAGGAATTTTACACGCATCGAGCCACTTGGTAGTCAAGGCACCCACCTTCCCTAATGTGCCTGTTTTGAACAGCTATGTTGAATTGTACGGCTGGGGCAAGATCATGTCTAGCCCTTATTGGATGAGATTTATTGTAAGTTTCAAACAAGAGTTTTATGTGTAACACGAATAGATACATTTATATTTTTAATGCGCACACGTATGTTGCCATTGGAATGGTAACGCTAAGTTGCTCGGTAAGTCAGGTGTTCTTGGGCAGCACGGCAATCGAATGCGGAGCACAAGCTCGTCCGCTTCTTTTACAGGGTTTGCGGCGACGACAGATTGGCGAGCTCTGATTGGCTCCGATCTGAAGAATCCTCAAGGCAGCCCAGCATTGAGGTCTACCCGCTATCCTGCAATCAGAGCCAATCAGAGCTCGGCGCTCTGACGTCATCACAACCCCTGCAAAAGATGCAGACGGACTCCTGCTCCGCATAAAGCCGACGCGAGAGGCATTTTAAAAGTTCTCGAGGCTTTGCTCTTCGCCAACCAATGTCAAGGTACTCGCGAACATATACAGAAAACTCTTTTCAACACAAAATCATGAATGAGACGTAGTGTGTTCTCCCTCTTCTTACGTGTCTTTCTTCTCCTTCCCTGTCTCGGTTATGTCAGGTATTCATCGGTTTTCCTGCGCGCGCACCCTTCTTTCAGCATTAGAGTGATGTTTTAGGTCAGATGATCGGATTAAATGTCTTCTGAATGATAAGGCATTCGTGAGATCCTTCTAATTCTCGATTGAAGTCTATATTGTAACGGTAACCCTGACGAGCGTTCACTGGACGTTTTCAGAGTGACTTGAACGGCGACGATTCACTGTTCGACAACATGGCAGCCATTGCACCCATTCGAAAATGGAGAAGGATTCGGGCTGCTACCTAATTCCCTCTTCACAGCGAGCAAACTGCGAAAGGTACAGTGCTACACCACGGGCCACCTTAGAGGTTTGAAAGTGCCTACTCGCGAATAAATGTGACTTTTTTAATGTTTCTCGTATTATGCTTTATTTTAATTCAATTTTTTCCTAAAGACCCTATCACGAGAGCGTTGACTGAAGGTCGGTTCAGCGCTCTGATGCTGACCGGCCTCCCGGTGGAATCTCCGCCTATTAATAAAAATCGCAAAGCTGTACATTGAAAACAACTCAAGTCATACATGTCACGAAACATAAGTGGAGAAGGAACACACAGCGATGGGCTTGTAAAAAAGCTGGCCACGTGACTGATGATTCCATAGGTGATGACAAATGGTTTCATTGAGTAATTGCACGAGAAAATGATTATTTAGGGAAACTGATGATTAATTAATTAGATATGCTCTTAGGCGAGCTTATATATTAAATACTGGGGTGACAACAAGACGTTCTTGAGTGGTCATAAAGTAATGGTAATGGTAATGAATGCTAATAAAGTAGTAGTAATTTAATGGAAACGGTAATACATTTTATGACACGACATAAAGGATATATTTCTACATTGAAGCACTCACAGAAATCACTCCAGCTTTTTTTGTTCAGATATTAGTGAAGTCTGCTGATATGATAAAGTTCTGGCACGGTGTTGTGCTGACTCCGAGTACTATTGATAGTACACCCTGACGGTGGGTTCCAGATCGTAACAAACGATCTTATTTTCGCCAAAGTTCTCCACAACCCCATTTATTGTTCTTCTTCTTCGCGCGCAAGTTTCATAAGTCGTTCTTTTTTTTTTTTGTACATCTGAGAACCTGAGGTCCTGCAGAAATGTCATCAATTGAGGTTTCCAATAATTGGGTATATGTTATCTTATACCAAGATATTTATTTATGCGTGAAACAACTTTCATTATGTCGTTATCAATTGGGATATTGATAGTGTAAAAGCTACTGTTTTCCGATCAACAGAATTAGTTTCCAACTGATTTGTTACGAGACAGCGAGTTCATTCTAGAATGTCGTATGTTTAAAAATCAGCGGCGCTTATAAAGCGTTCTGAATGCACACCGTACTCTCCATAGATGCATAGCCTTGTTCAAGAATTGGTGACTGTTCCCACTGAAGCTTTGATAAACGCTGCACGGGAGGGAGCAGATGTTGATCCAACTCGGTGAGTACTCCCTAATGTCCTCTATAATAGTCAAAATATGTAAGGTAACACCGACGTTGCATGTACATGATGGGGATCAACAGCTCAGTAAGTGCAGACAAGGAAGAGAACACGACCACAGAAGGAGACAGCTGTACTCGCATCTGAAGTGTAATAGACGAAAAGGGCACAAAACAGGCAAACAAAGTACGTCATAATGTGCAACGTTTGTTAACTTGCCCAATTCCGCTACCTTATTAAAACTAACATCTCTAGGCATTGTTATGGTTCAAAGTGTCCAAAGTATTCGAAGAAACACTTGGAACTTTCTTGTAATATTCTCCACTTCTTTCATGTCGTTCGCATGAGCACGTGACTAACATAGGTGAGTACTCTACGTGCGCTAGTGCACCTAACATAACAAAGTCCGAACGTCCAGTTAGCACTCTCCCAGTTTTTAAACAATAACCATACAACTATTCAAATAAAAACTTAACCTTCGTGCCTGATTTTTTAAATTTTTGTAACAGGCGGGTTTTCCAAAACGATTGGAAGTTTGAGAGTAGAAATTTAACTGCCATGTACCTTTTTGTTTTTTGTAAACGCTCTAAAAAAGCTTAAAGGGATTCTGAAACGAAATTTTGATATCAGAAAACAACACGACAGCGCTAGGTGGGGCTCTACAAACCCGAAAGCTTCACTCACAAAGCGATATATCCAACGGATATTCGTATTTTTGTGAAAGAAGAGCGCGCTTGAACAAGGCCAGAAAAGCCCGTGGCGTCGCTGTTCCCGTTTTGTCCTCTTCTCCACTTCGACTCCGCGAGGACTCAAAGATGAAAGGAAGCAAGGCCGTTTCCCGTCCTCCTCGACACTTCTGCAGGAAACGCGACGTCACGATTCTCACTCAATCGCATCCTTATTTTAGTTATTTCACAAAACTACGGCCATCGGTTCGAGATATCACTTTATGAGTGGTGTTTTAGGGTTTGTGGCGCCGCGTTGCACACTCCTGCTATCCTTATTCTGTGCAATCCAAATTTCGATACAGCATCCCTTTAAGAGCTCTCGATATTTTGCTTTCGCTACTTTCTAACATCGCCCAGCAACACCCGTAAGGAAGCTATCAAATGCCCACAAAACTGAGTTACACAATTTTTCTCATGAAGCCTCCGGCCTTACACCTGTAATGGGGCGCGTATAATTGGAAGGAACAGGGCAGGCTAAAGTATATTTTTACAGATGCGTATTTTGAAAGCACGAGATGTTCTGAAACTGCAGCATACTCATTCTTCGGTGTCAAAAACGGGTTCGAAAAGTGCATTCGAAAATATCCTTTGAAAAACGGCGCCTGCCAAGTTGATTTTCCTTCCCAGTCCAGCTGCGTCGTGGCACCTTGTCGAGGGCACGCTTCCGCGTCGCGTGTCAACATACCTCTCGCTCCAGCTGCGTCGCCCCCAGTACCGGGCGGGAATACTTGTGTTCTAGATCAGCAAGGCGGTGACATTTTTAATAGAAACATTTCGTTCTTCTGACATGTCTCTGTGTCCGAGAAAAGGTTATGACTCTTTTTTATCTTTCATTTATTGCCTTAGAAATTGGTACAATTCAAAATACCAGAAAAAACACGGAACATACAGGCGAGTAGGCAGATGTTTAACATAGTAGATACGAGACGGAGGAACATCTTCGTCGACACAAGTCTCCGGTTCCCACGATGTTAAAATATAAATGATTCTTATTCTCTTGCAATTTTAATATACAAATAATTTTACCTACTCAAATGGGAAAATGTTAGGGCTCAAAATACATTAGGATGTGTCAATGGCTCGTAGGATTGAGCTTGTTTCGCATTTGTTGAGAATGTGCAATATGCAACCTTTTACTTGTTTACAATCGCAGTGACGTGCCTTATTTTAATAATTTCGGCTTGAAACAAATATATAAGCTTCACCGTCATATTGTAATTTTTTTCTTTCTTATACAGATTGTACACTCCCACTGCTTTAAACATATTATCAAGGTGTACTTTCGGAAAAGAAATTGATTGTGGCAATGATGCCAGGAATGATATCATCAGCTCTCCAATACACGCATTATACGTCCCAATTTCCTTCTCACTGATAGGTATGTATGTATCCGTAAACGAGCAAGCGTATGATTGGCAAAGTACTAACTCATCGAGATGAAGTACTAAGCCCCAAACAAGCATCATTAGACTTGGTAAAAAGTAGCAAAAGCGAAGGATGCTTTCATAAAAATGTCAATATAAAATGGTAGGAAAACGTCCGTTCGCATTAGGATTTTCCACGCAAGCAGCCTAACTTGCTCAGTGGTTGAGTATGCTCGGTTTGTAAACGTCCCAATAGACTTGGCAATCTTAGTTCAAAAGTAGATCGTAGTTTTGACGTTCGCAAAATATTAGCGGGGACGGCTTGCTAGAAACAGAAATGGCTTTTGAGATGGCTTTTGACATACAGTTTTGGGCAGGTGAATTATACGGCCAGGGGGACATCATATAGGTGGCTAATCTTTGCGATAAGTCGGATAATTAACTAAACTTCCTTAATTAACTTTTTAATTAGTAAAAATAATCATATGGTTTCAATTAGGAACATGCTGAGCATAATCGAAAACCACTATATCAGTCAATTTTAGAACGACTTGAAGCTCGTGGGAAACTCGGGGGCGCACCAAAGTTACCACTCGTGCAGCAGGCGCAAAGCTAGCAGTGGCGGAACGCGATGATAATCTAATCATCCGCGTTTTGCCACTGCTAGCTTTGCGCCTGCTGCACGAGTGGTAACTTTGGTGCGCCCCGAGTTTCCCACGAGCTTCAAGTCGTTCTAAAATTGACTGATATAGTGGTTTTCGATTATGCTCAGCATGTTCCTAATTGAAACCATATGATTATTTTTACTAATTAAAAGTTAATTTAGGAAGTTTAGTTAATTATCCGACTTATCGCAAAGATTAGCCACCTATATGATGTCCCCCTGGACGTATAACTCACCTGCCCAAACTGTATTAGTGCATCTTTTACAGAATTCATGTAATGAATAAGGCAATTTGAAACATCGGTTGCAATAAAACTTTTTTTATTATTATTCGTCCGTAATAGTTTTACTTCTAATAGCCCTGCCACAATATATTTCTGCCAACTGCACCTTTCTTGAGGTTCAAGCATAATATCTCAAGAATATTTACTGCAAGCGCTATGGCTGGTAATGATTATGTAATAATTCAGTCATTCTATTTCAGTTTCTGTACGGACGTTTATGAAGAAAGTGCGTTCGAAATTTATAAGAAACAAAGCGTTTTACTTTTACAAGGAACTCTCTCTAAATATTGTAAAGAAGAAGCCACTGGATCTTAACGTAAGTTATCATTTTTATACTAAATTTAGAGGCAATATATTGTATCGTTGACATTACACCATCAAAAAATAAGCCATGAATTTCAATTTTCCGAAAGCATCGGACGTTTCGAAGCCTCCTTTCGACATCAATAAGGTCCAGCCCGAATCTCACGGAGAAAAACCAATAACACGTTTGTACTTTTAATCATAGGCGTAGACTACGGGGAGGAGGGGGCATCGGGGCTCGTGCCCTCCTGGTGAGATCCGGGGAAAGGAGGTGGGGAGCTCTGCCCCCCCCCCCCGGGCCCAGGCCATGTTCCTTACCATGACGAAGTTTACGTGCCATGTAACGAGCTTCTAGTAGTGGCATGTAAACAAAATAACGCCCACGTTGCCTTTATTGACAAAATACATGGAAATGGAATCCCAGCGTGCTTTCGTTAGCTTCAATCCTAGTTCTGGCGGAAAGGTAACGCGCAGCACCCCCCCCCCCCAAGAACTTCTCAGCCGGCCCATACCCGGGAAAATGGAAAGTCTACGCCGCTGCTTTTAAGCATACTGTACATGCATATTTGCTGAAACTCACTAAATGTTTACCGAAGTAAAGAATGCGTTTGATTGACCTCACATACGATGCCCTTCTTATTTGAAGGGCAGTAGGAACTGCGGGCTCAAATCAAAAGACTCTCCTACACATTATAAACAACTTAAAAAAGCCTCGTTCAAGAAAGACTATTTTTTTTAATATCGTGTATTTTGATGTGCCAAAATCGGCTGTTTACGAAATGTAATTTTATCAATAGGTTAAAGAGAGGTAATATTTTAAATTGTCGTTTGTCTTTGTTTTTTATTCAGGAAAACCCCGCAGCGCCTCTTCACCATTATTGCGAGGAGCACGATACATTATAAAATAAATCATTATTCTCGCGGTACATCATTTCCGCTGGTAACAAATTTCACTCTGATATGGTACGCACAAAAGAAATGAGTGCTTAAAAAGATTTGTCCCGGCAGCATACAGTCCAACTGTAAGAATGATCTGTTCGCGGTGAGGCATCATTTGACTGTTGTAATTATGTTGAGGCTGAAATTCCTGCTTGTTTATGGTAAATATAATTAAAAAAGTGAAAGCCGTTTACAACTCCTCGTAACGCCGAATTAGAGCGCAGCTTTTGAGGAGGAGGAGGGAAGGGTACTGGAGTGGGTGGGTCACGTGACCTCGGTTTGGGGGGTCACGTGAGCTCGGGGGATCATGTGACCTTGAGGAGGGGGTCACGTGACCTGTGGGGTCACGTGATAATGCGATGCCGTCATCAGTGACGTCACTGATGACGTCATCAGTGATGATGACAATGACGATGCGGATGCCGATGACGTCATCAGTGACGTCACGAGTCCCATAATGCACCGCGCGGTTACGCCGATGGTGACGGCGACGCCGACGCTGCTCAAGCCGGAAACAGGGTATATTACCGAGGTCCCATTCTGGGCTGAAGCCCAGGTTTTAAAGCACTTTGGTGTGCATAGAAGAAATATTAAAAAGAAAAAAAAAAACACACCTTAGGGCACGTGTTATTTATCTGAAACCTCATTGTTCATAGTCGATCATTGCTGATCATTGATCAGGCACGGAGCCAGGATTTTGTTTTTTGGGGGGGGGGGGGGGGCGCCCATGACAAAATGCTGTATGAGGGAAAGGGGGAGTGGCAAAATGAAAGATTTCGGGGGGGGGAGGAGGAGGACTTCGGGGGGGGGGGGGAGAGTCCTTCATCGCGCCAAGACTTCCACTGCTTTCATTTCAGCCTTTCTGGCTGCCCTGACAAAAACGTTGTCCGAAGAAGAAGCCCTGTCGCAGTGCATTCTATTCCACGTGGCTGGGGTGGAAGCCATTTCCGGTATAGCAGCGCTAGTCTCGTATTATTTGGCCCTGCATCCGGACGTGCAAGCAAAGCTTCGGGACGAAGCAGACGACTGCTTCGCCAAACACGTAAAGGACGAACAACTTTTAGCGTTCTTCTTTATTTACTTTGTTTTTTAGCGAAGTGAGGAAGAAATTTTGGAACTGAAACATTTTTGTCCAGTTGGGCACTTATCTTTTCTGCGCAGGCATACGACCGTACCCAGTTAGCACGCACAGGACAGAGTGTATTGCTCTCGTTAAAAACATTACGTGGTTGGTAAAAAAAAGACAGATGTGCATATGCCTTTGAAAGGTATTTATATAAAACCGCCAGCCAATTGTCCCCCCCCATTTTTTCCCCAAAGGAACGAATGTGTTTTAATAGGCTACCGCGCATTACGGCAGAGACTGTTGACGAAGCGGATCCTTCGTTGTGATTTTGTTTTCACCTTTCCCACCCGAGTTTGGTCAACAGTGCAACTTCACCATGAACTCTTGTTGGGTATACTCGTTGCCAGATCAAGAAAAAAGAAAGTTTTGCGCATTCATCGTGCGCTGCACGAAGTAGTTCTTACAAAATTTGGTTATGATATTAATGCAATTAATGCTAAGGTGGTAAGGTGCAAGAGAGCCGGACAGAATAGGCGATATAATTCCCCGGGGAAGGAGACCAAGGGGGACCCCAAAGGACAAACAGAAATCTCCAAACCCAGCTAAGTGACTGGTGCGCAGTGCAGCTTTTGCCGTTCGAAACGCGCACGTTACTATGAAATTTCGCAAAGCTAATCTAAGACGCACCTACTCATATCTTAATTCAACACACGAAGAAAACTGAAGGACGTTTACGATTCCCTGTAATGCCGAATTAGAGCGCAGCTATTGAGGAGGAGGAGGGCAGGGTACAAGAGGAGGGTATGCCCCTCCTCCTCCTCTCCGCCTTTCATCCTCCTCCCCTCCTCTCCCTCTCCCTCTCCTCTTCTCTCCAATTCTCCTCCCTTTCCCTCCCTCCTCCCTCGTGTAACTTGTGACCTCGTGCCGTAACTCGTGAAGGCCGTGACCTTCGTCGTGACCTTCACCAGTGACCTTTCGTGACGTCACTCGTGACTTCACTCGTGATGTTACACGTGACGTCACGTGTGACGTAATTATGGGAAACGTCCCATAATGAGACGAGCGATTACGCTGACGGCGACGGCGACGCCGCTTAAGCCGGCAACGGCCGCCTAAGCGCTGAGCTCTAAAACAATTGTAACATTCAACTGGAATATTTTTTTATTGTATGGTTCTTGAGGTGAATACGAGTACTATACCATTCGAATGTTTACAAATCCACACGCCCAGCGTGGGATCTCCTCAATTCTGCACGCTCATTTTAGTCCCTTCGGAAAGCGAGCAAATCACGCGTCTACATATCACGTTAACAATACACCCCTTATCACCTGTTTGCGTTTACAAGTACCTCGGCGTCTATATTACCTCATATCTCTCATGGAATACCCATATTGAGTATGTTGCTAGAAATACCAGTCGTATCCTGGGCTACTTCACAAACGCAATTTTTTTAAGCACCTTCATCGCTGAAATTAATCATGTACAAGTGCCTAGTCCGTTCCAAATAGACCTATTGCTCTATTACCCAAGCATCAAGGAGAATGCAGGGATTCGTGTTCCACGCGCCGCACGTGCTGGCCTCAGCAGTAGTAACTTTTCCAAAGCAAAAACCTAAAACAAATGGCATATTGCACGCGCGTTCGCCAACGCTCTATTGTGGTTCTTTACTTTGACTCTTTTATTCCGGGAAGGCGTCCGCGTGTGGCGCGTGGAACACCAATCCCCTGCATTCTCCTTTGATGCTTGGGTAATACAGCAAATGGTCTATTAGAGTACGCTTCATCCGTGTGGGATCCCGACCAACATTGCCTTGTCACTGCATTAGAAAGCATTCAAAATCGAGCAGCTCGTTTCATCTTATCTAACTATCATCGCACGTCCAGTGTAACAAATATGAAAATAACTCTATCATTACTCGACTTATCTTTCCGCCGTAAATGTGCTCGTCTCTGCTTGTTTCATAAAATCTACCATCACAACTCATTTTTACGCCAGTCACTTATACTCGAACCATCTTATCGCTCCGCTCGCCTCGATCACGTCCATAAGGTTGGCATACCAAGTTTCAATACTAACGCATTCAGTGTGTCATTCATACCTCGCACGTCAACAGATTGGAACCGCCTTCCCGCTTCAATTGCCTCCATCACTGACGTTGTTCTTTTTAAACAAACACTTAGTAACAGCACCCTATAGTTGATTGATTTCGTTGCCATGATTTTTTGGGTGTGTTCACTCCCCTCTGAAATGTACTATGTACGTACCTTGAGGGTAAATAAATAAATAAATAAATAAATAGATAAATAAATATACACGAGCGTTGAAAATGGCACCGGCCTGAAGCCGTTTTCCTGAAAATGTCTATGGGTCACCCTCATGTAATGTACTGTATCGGAAACGCATTTGAGTACTAACATAGTGAACTGAGCAACTCCTAGAAAAACAATATAAAAGGGGCAAGGGAAATTGGATCGTCCCTCCTAAATGACATATACGTCAGCTGATGATGATGATTTTGGGGGGTTTAATGGCGCAAGAGTTATGGGGTGGTGCGCAGATAGAACACGAGTACTGCGTTCGACTGAGTCACTAGTTCAAGGCAAGATCCGGCCGGGCGCTGCGTGCACCGCTGCACTGCACCGGCCTCCATGAGCTGACGTATTGCGGCCTTGTTATTTAGGAGGCAAGACTTCCTCGCGCCTTTTACGTTGCGACATCCTTACTTGCTCGAGACACTCCTAATGTGGACCACGTAGCGACCTTTTAATGCGTCTCGCAGAAAAGCCGACGTCGGTGGCGTGACGCGAAAATCCTGATTGGTCGATAGGGTCATGACGTCACGGCCACATGACCTCGCCTGGGAATTTTGAACAACTTACAATGCTCAGCGTGAAACGTTACGTCACGCGTGAAATGAATGTGATTAAAAAAAAACGTGTCACGTAAGTTGAATTAAAAGTCTCCACATGTCTCGGATGATTTCACTTTATAAAGCACATTGTTTGCATCAAAGGAAAATTTGAAGAAGTGTAGACGGGACTCGAACCCACGACCCTCTGGATGCGAGCTAGACACGCCACTGACTAGGCCGTGTCCACCGCACTTCCTGCTCACTGGAGAATGAGACGTGAATGAGAAGGCGATGTAAAACGGGTCCGCTAACGCTATCGCGTTCCACCCTTAAAGGTGTGTCCTCCAAGTTTTTTTTTTCTTCCTCAATTGGTTAGGAACTGATTGCGAGCGTTTCTTTCATATATCAGGGACGTTTTCTCAAGCTATGACGTTGTTTCGAAGCTGCAATATCTCGACGCAGTTGTGTCGGAGACACTCAGGATTTGTCCACCGTTCACGAGGTTTGTACACGCTGTGTTTCTCGATTATAGACCATGTTGATGTCAATTAGTAGCGTTAATCTAAGTAAAAAAAAAGTCGTTTAAAATTATCTTTAATGCCGCCTTAGAGCGCAGCTCTTGAGCAGGAGGAGGGGAGGGTACGGACGGGACGGTTTGTCCCTTCTCTCCTCTCGGTACCCTCCCCTCCTCCGCTCCTGCTCGCCTCCCATTTAGCGGGAAATTTTCGCTAGCGGGAAAATGTTTTCGTTAAGTTCAGCGGGGAAACGTCCCATAATGCAACGCGCGCAATTACACCGACGTCGACGCCGCTCAAGCAAGAAACGGGCGCCAAAGAGCTCCGCTCTAAATGCAAGTGAGCGTATCGTGTCGTGTTCAAAATAACGTATCAGATGCTTAAAACAACCTATATCTTGTATAACATTATGCGTTTGCCTTATGATGCATACCCTCGACGAGAAGCCTGCTTAAGCGTTTCGATCGGCTGAAATAACTGTGTATTTAATTAAGGGAAATACCTCGGCTGCTCTGGTCAAAACGATTTGGGCACTTCTCTATTATTGCTCTACTAGCCGGGATCAACATTTCTTTGTTCTATCCAGTTGTGCAACACTATTATTTCACCTGGAGAATTCGAGAATCTAACAATTGCGAACGCTAAGTTCAGTGCCATATTCAAGCAGTATTCTTAGTATAATGTCATTTTAATTTAGATTCGAGTGAGGCTCATCACAACTTTACGTTCTCAGACATTAATTGTATGGTTTATAATTTAAATCTTAGAACTGTCGTCATTCAGTCCTATTTTCCATTCAGGTTGGAACGCACATGCACCAAGGATTGTGTGATTGGAAATACTGATATCAAGGTCCCCAAAGATTGCGTAATCACTGTTCCAGTTTACGCGATGCATCACGATTCTGATTTTTATCCTAACCCAGAGTCTTTCATGCCTGAAAGGTAAGCTTAGGTTTGATGACCATTTGGAAGTAGTAACAAAACTATGAAGAAGACAAATGTGTACAAATGTGTGCTCATCGCGTTAACCTATAAGGAACGTAGTGAGATCATCTAAGTGGCAGTTGACGTTGTGTTAGATACATCTTTTTCTAGGCAACGTTGTTTACATCGACAGCCAATGTAAGCCATTCAGTAGGTTTCTTTCTAAATTTTTCCTAGAGGTTTGCGATATTTCTGCATTATGTTACCTACCACGTAATTGTGATGCGTGTTTTCCGGACAAATAAGGCAAAGAGATACTCAGTCATCGGCCATCGTACAAAAATATTAGAGCTACAATTTCGGCAAGCAAGCAATGCTGAATATCGCAAAATATATCAATCTAAAGAACATTGTTGAAGAAAACATAAAACCCTTAGACTTGATAGTACAAAAAAAAACAAAAAAACATTGCGTATGTGTTCATAAACATAACAATGACAACAAGTTCAGAAAAAAAAATTGCCGTCCACACTAAGAAAAGAGAAAAAATCGAAGGATTTATCTAATTGGTATAAAATAAAGAATAAAATTAGCATGAAAAATATCAAGACAAACCAAAACTATGCATTGCTGAATTTCATTTTATCAATTAGCCGGTCGGAGCCAAAGAAACAAAATGCAGGAGTCTAAAACAACTTGAATGAAAAAAATTACTTTCGTGAGAGTATTATGATTCAATATATTCAATATTCAACGCAGACATTTGGGAAGAGATTTCCGTGTTCTTGCTTAAGGTGAGTGTATTCTTAACGGACCTTAATTAAACCGCAATGAAAGTTCGTTTATCAAAACAATTGTGGACGAGTAATGAAAACTGCTTCTCGTTGCATTCGAATCGGAACAGAAAAGCTCAAGGTATTAGGACTGTAAAAATAAGAGATTTTCTCGTCAGGGACAAAAAGGACGAGTTCTAAAAGGTGACATCTGACTTGCTAAAAATTGCCCGGTAGTAAAAAATAAAGCAAAGTAGGATATTTCATTGGTGGCTAGAAACAATTTCAAAGCACGACATGTGTGATTTTTTTAGATATAAAGTTGTGCATATGAACACACAAGTTCTAGCCACCTCGAAATAATAACAAAATGTTCGTCTCAAAACGCAATAAGTGAACGCTGCGTTTACAACTAGTAGGGGCCAAACAAATTTCAGTAAGATGTTCATCAGATTTGTTTTCCCCCAAAGGTTCCTCGAGGGCAACGCCAGCGAGATTAACCCTTACACATATTTCCCGTTCGGTTATGGTCCGAGGAATTGCGTTGCCCAGACGTTTGACCCAAGTTATAAAACAATTCTGCTGCATGCTGTTCTCGAGTGTAATTCGTGAAGACGCAACGAACTAAGGTTTGTGTGCTGCAAAGAGTGCCACTTGGAGCGAACCTAAACTAATATGTTGACGCATCTATTTGTTCTCTTTTCTTTAACTTTTCCAAAGGTACCCCTTGATATGCGCAACTCGGATATGGAATGCTTATCCCAACGGATTTAATCGTCGGAATTCGGACAAGAAACTGAAGAGCCCGCAGCGATCTAGTTCGTGTACTTATCTTGCCTCCGCTTGGCATCGAGGCTGAGATGAAGAAATATGTTTAAGCCTAGCCTTCTAATGGAGGTCCCCCTCCGTAAGCCGTTTAGATATGGGAAATGGTGGTGGTGCATACTGGGACTTCAAGCCGGAGAGTGCTTATAAAAAACAAATGCCCGCCCAACTGTACGCAGGGTACTTAAAAAAAAAAAAAAGGTTGATTAATTTTTGAAGAATGTTGTCAACATGCACCAGGGATGCGTTATCGTCTCGTTTTATAACACTTGTCATTCAACTTTCGGTGTGAAGTATGACGTCGCCGTTTTTCTCGTGTGCGGAAGCCGAGAATGATCGGAGTTGAGGCGCATAAGCTGCATTCACGTAAAACGCGGCTAAAGAATAAAAACGTTAAAGGGACACTGACACCCCCCAAAAATTTTTTTTCATTTTTTGCCAGGCGCTTCATTATGGTGTCGGAGGACTACCCAATTAATATTTTGCAACAGAGTAGCGTATTTTTTTAATAAAGCCAAAAAACGCAACTGCGCGAAACCGAAACCGAAACGGAGAAGTGGAGAGGATAGCGGGAGTGGCGGAAGTCACGTGGCTACACCCGACCGTGCGCTTTTTTCTCTCTTTTTTTTCCCCTCGGCGTAGCAGACGACATGCGGCTTTAGCGGGCACTGTTTGCGATTCTTTTGCAGTTATGTTTGTTCCGCTCGCTGTTCTGTACTCCAAGATGAGTTGTTTTGTACATTGAGGAGTTGGAGATGAGTAGCGAGTGCCCGTGGTTAATTTTCATGATGGGCTCCGAAAAGAATACACCCAAGATGTTGCGTGAAGAGCTGGCTCACACGTCCTGCGTCCGAAAAAAAAGTGGCATTGTGCGACAGAGTTTCCGAAATATCAACGGGATCGGGACCAATGGCTGGCTGCAATTCCTGTAGAACATTTACGAGCACCTCGGAAAGCGGACGCTACCTGATTTATATGCTCTTTGCATTTTGTGGAAAGTGATTACATTGAGTTCGCAGGTGTCAAAAAAGGAAATCCCATCCCCATTTAATTCAGCGACGTTTCGTCCACAACATTTGTTTGTTAATTTTTGTTTGTTTCTTCAGTGATAATTGTAAAAAGAAAGAAAGGTAAACATCGAAAAATGTTTGAAAAAGAAAAAAAAAGTGCCATCATCGGGGATCGAACCCGGTCCTGCCGCGTGTGAAGCGGACGTCGTACCCACTGAGCTACGGGGGGATCACGTGACAGGGGGATCTCTTTCCTTAGTAATACTTCAGCCGGTAAATTGTAAGTTGGAAAGTTTGCTGCCGATTTTCCTCCAGCAAAAGCACTCCCGGGTCGAAGTCGGGAAGCACCACGTATTGGCGACATTCGCACCTAGTAAAGAAATCGTACGCGTGCATATTCAACTCGAAGTAGACGCGTCGTGCTTGAAGTTTGCGCGAGCGATGTCTTCAGCCACGAGAAGGGAGCGACGGCTCGGCGACGTCTTCGTGCAAATCGGCTTGGTGGTCGGGCGTGTCGTACGGGATGAATACCAATTCTTTTGATCAGTCCCAAATTTCTCTTTTAAAGGCAGACAGAATTCGCCGGTACCGCGAACGACAGTTCTGAAGTAGAGGTCCCGCGCCCGTCGTCCGCTGCCATCGCCGTCCCCGCGAGTCCCACGATACGCGAAACGACGCACGCACAGAATGCTTCCGGTTCTCTGTGGAACTTTTTTTTTCAATCAACGTATTTGCAGCTTTTTAGAAGCCACAAAAAATGGGTTTCATATTTTTTTCTATTTTTAATATTGAGTGTGTGCCTTCAGTGACCAACGACTTTCATTAAATTTGGTAGTCGCATCGATAACTTCGAAAACGGCCCGTGACCACGGAAAAGAGAGTGAGCGAGACTCGAACCGGCCAGTTCTTGATCGGCGGTTTTCGGGCGGAAAGAAACCGAATTTCGAGTCGCAAATTGTGTTTTGGGTAGTTGGGCTCTCATATGTCATGTACAACTAAAAACCTCGGCGAGCATAAACACCCTGTCAGGTGTCCCTTTAAACTCGCATAGAAAGTACCTTAAGAAAACGCGTAAACGCATATTGTGTTAAAGCGAAAAAAAAAACAATATTGAGAATTTATTCTGTTTAGCCCTCAAGCGTTGAACACGCTACAAAGCGAAAGTAAACTTCACATCGCTGCACATTTCTTGATGTTAACAGTGTCTTCGATGGTGTTGCTTGCTCATATTTTAATAGCGCGCTTGTTGCCCAATTGGTCGTTACAAAAATACCAGTAGTAAAAACAAAACAAAAACGCACACCTTTTTAAAGATGGCGATGTTGTCAGTGTGACGCTCTTCAACATTCCTGGCATTTTTGAAAGCTTCTCCTGACAGCAGGAAAACGCTACTGGCCGACTGTCGCTGTATATGAGCGAGAGAAAAATATCCACGCCATACAAGGAGGTGTGCTAAAAGGCTAGTGAACAGTGACATCAGGTTAATAAGGGACGCTTTAGTTCACTCCCAAAGAAGCGTTCCCAAGTGAGAGTAGGTCCATATTAACGAGACAAAAAAGCATGTATTTGCCCCGTTGGTCCCCGAAAACGGTGTTGCTTAGTGGGATGCCCATATTAGCGGGTCCATATTAACGGCACGTGACTGGACGCCTAATTCGGGGAGCGATGCGCCCAGAGAGCATGCTCAGACCGAGCTCACATTGCTAAAGGCTGCTAAGACCGGTAATCCTCATGGTGCGGAAATGCTACGTTTGCCAAAAGAACTGTGGAAGCTAGCCGTCAGCACTTGCTCAGCAGAGGCGCACACAGCTGCTATGGCCGCCCGTGAACACCGCCAAAAGTGCGATTCACTTAAGAACTGTGGAACTGCGTATTCTATGACACGCTTCCCCAAACCTCACTTCGTCGCTCACATCACGTGTTTCCTTCTCTCTCATTTTCTCTCCTGCCATCTTTTAGTCTGAAAAAATCGCTTTTCTTCTTTCCTCGGAGCACATCTTTTGCCCGTCTTGCCCCTCTAAAAACTCCCCATATATCGGGAATAAGAGTGTCTGTTTTACCGAACGCGTCTCGGCAGTGCCTATAGACGCACAGGTCTCTCTGTCCCGACACTGCGCCTTGCTCACCCTCGAAAACTACAATCTGTCCGTTTGTTGAACTTTTAAAACCCTCAAAGAATATTTTCGTAAAATAATGTGCCATTTCTAAAGAAAATAAAGAGAAAAAAAAAACGTTTTTATTAAGACAATAGAAATCATGATCTGGGTGCTCGAAGGCTCTAATGGCCATTTCCAGTCGTCGTTTGGAACAATGACCGAAATCCGGGACAAAGTGAGGCAATCCGCACGGAGCCGGTGCGCTGCCGACTCCAGCGATGGAGGACGACGGCCCCTTCCCCGGATCGCCGTGTTGAGTTCGCTGGTTTGAGCGAAGCAGCTAGCTTCTATGGTAAAAGAGTGCGCGGCCAGTACCGTGGGTGTGGTTCAATGCGTTGGCATTAGTGCCCCGGTATATGCGCTGACCTTGGACTGGTTTGGACTAACCAAAGTCTCGCAACGTCGCCACGGGATGGTGCCACAGCCGCAGTGGCTGCGGAAACCTGACGAGGAAATACCTTTCCTGCAAGCGCCGACAGTTGGCGGGCGGGGTGTGGGCTGTGGGGTGCGCTAGAGTTCCTCGATATGCTCCCCCGAAAGAGGGGAGCAGAGTTGCCGCATTTTTTCTCACCGCACCGCCATGCCGCTATTCGTCTAGATCGATCACGTAAGGAGGCAAAGCATCCACCGCCGTGCGGAAAAGCCACCGCTACGGTCGCTCCGTCGACGTTGCACGCGCCCCGGCGTATGTTCCCCTGCCCTTTTCACTGCCTCCATCTCCCTTTCTGTTTTCCATGCGCAGGCGGCGCGCGGCGCCACTGTTTGCCGAGATTTGGTCACGGCGGCGAGCAAAGCATCCAGGGCCGTGCAGGAAAGCCGGCGCTACGGCCACCTGTAGCGCCGGGAATCGTTCCGCTAAATTTAGCGGAACAATTTACATCCGCGTGACCTATGCGCCAATTCAGTTTCCCCGCTAAATTTAGCGGAAAAATAGGCTTCACGTGACCTATGCGCCAATTCAGTTTCCCCTATAAATTTGGCGGAAAAATTGATGTCACGCGACCTGGCATCACGGGACCTGAAAGAGACAAAAATCTGGTTATCCACTAAATTTGGCGGGAAAATTGGCGATCACGTGGACATATGCAGCAATTCAGTTTCCCCGCTGGGTTTGGCGAGAAAACAGATCACGAGCTTAAAATCCTTCATTCATCAAGAACGCATCGACGTCGTCCTAGATGTCGTACCTGAGGTCGTCCTAGAGGTCGTCTTAGAGGTCGTCCTTGAGGTAGGGGTGTGCGAATATTGAAATTTTCGAATACGAATCGAATACGAATAAGACAAAAAACGGGCTTCGAATATCGAATCGAATATCGAATATGTGTCTAGTAATAAAAAATTGCAAAACAAGACGTAACAGTAGGTTTTATTGCCTTTTTAAAATAAATCAATGCAACTGCATTTTACTTTGTTGCAGTTGGCTAAAGATACTTCTAGTAATGCACTCATTACAAATTATCGTGTAGGAAAATTAAGTGCTCGACGTGTTCAGAAAGTAAGCGCTCCCTACGCGCCGTCACAACATTTCTGCCAGTAGAAAGACCCTTTCACTCGGGAAACCTGCAAAATTTCACTAAAGTTCGAAGAAGTTCGACATATGGACAGTGTTGCCCGGCTGCTACACGAATATTTCGAATTTTGGGAAACAAATAAATTTTAAAGTACTTTATGTTATATTTTATAAAATGGTAACCAATGTTTACACGATATAAAAGAGAAACTATGCGCTTTTAACGCTTTCGTTAGTTAATAATGGGAACCAATGATGCCAATAAACCCAACAAATATTGCACTTTTCCTACGCCAAGTAAAGTCAACTAGTTTTTTGTTGTTGTTTTTTCGCGCATGCGCACAAAAGTTGGATTTCAGTCGAACCTTTGTCAAACATCACGTTGAAGGTTCGAAAAAGTCGAACTTGGTCGAACTCGAACCTGGGCGAGCGGCAGGAGTTGTTGTCATTGGCGATGAAATGTTCTGCTCGCACATAGCCTTTTTTTAAACATTTATATTAGATTACACTCTCGAGATTTATTTTATATTTCTATTTCACTCTCGAGGTTTATTTTATTGTATCAATTTATAGAACGCGCAATTACATCACATATCGTTATAAAAGTGTCACACAGCAAAGGGCTTGGTGAAAAATAAACCGAAACTGATCCTGTTTGCTGCCATCGGACAGATAGAAACGGAGCCGACCGATAACGCACGCAGTGCGTTATCGGTCTGCTCTGTGAATCGCCTTTCTCAGTGAATAGACATATTCATAGGGGAATGCGTGGCAGGCAGGTTATTCGTTACTTGCTCGAATATTCGCAGTTTGTGCGAATATTCGCCGTTTTCCCCGAATATTCGGCTTTGACCGAATATTCGGGAACTTCCGAATATGCAATTTTCGAATCGAATACGTTTCGAATAAAGAAAATATTCGATTCGTATTCGAAATTTCGAATATTCGCACACCCCTACCTTGAGGCCACCCTAGAGGTCGTCTTTGACGTCGTTCTTAACGTCGTCCTCTAGGACATTGTTCTCGACGTCGTCCTAGAAACGACGTTCATGGCCTCGCAACAAAAAGGGGGTAAACATGACGAATGCTATCGCAGCCATGGACAACCAACAATAATCGTTTCTGCCAATTTGGGTGGTTGTCTGCAGCCAATATCGACACGAAGCGGAACAGAGCGACCCACGGGGGTCTCTGCTTTTAAGAGCAGTCCACGGCTGTCTTGCCGTAATAGTTCCTTCATTTCCTCCTTAATGCGCTGAAGTGCTGTGTTGGGCGAGTTGTTCTGTTCATCATGTTAATGCTCTGAATTCATATATCTACACGTGCATATGACATTAGATGCAAGACGTATGCAATTCAGACGCCAAAAGCATCGTTGCTTCACCCGATAGACAAATCTTGCAAGAGCTACTTTGCGCGGCGTTTGAACAATGCGTAAAACTTCCATTTTTTTATCGATCTGACAACGAGTGTACGCACGAAGTGATATAAGCAATAAAGATGGTGAACTCTTTCCGCAGTGTGCGTCCCGTCATGCTCAGCAAGACAGGAAGCGTCGTGCGCGCTTCAAGCAGGGTTCCGCCGAATCGGCGGATTTCGGCTTTTATACCTATTTACTGGGGCGTGAACAAGTGTCGCTACAATTATGGTGTCTGGAACAGCGTCTCCCACTGGTGTGTTTTTCGCAGCCAAGAAAAGTGGTCTTTCGATTTCCGCTCGCCGATAGACAGTTTTAGTGGACCGTACGCTAAATCTTTGCGTACGCAAAGAAATTGCTGGTCGGGAGTGGCATGCGCAGTAGCATTGGAAGGGCTAGGGCCTATTGCGTACGCACGCAACGCTGGGGATGTTGACGTTGCAGGCTAGCGGCTTTGCGGGGAAGCTTTTGTGAGATCTCGGGCCCAGCGAGACCACCAGTTTCAAGATGAGGTTACCCCCACTGGCGCAGCAAGGGCGACGTAGTGTTCGCGAAGTTCAGTGTTGCGTGAAATTACGTGGTGTTCAGCTCGGCAGTCTTTCCGGGACCTACCGCGGTCGAATCAATCGCCGTGCAGCTCAGGGAGTGGACCGTGAAAATGAAATGCGCGAAGGCTGCGGCCTGCTCAACGCTAAGCCTCTTCACGCAGTTCATCGCCGACGGACGAACGACTCTTCAAGAAATCGCCGAAGTTGATGCATTGGACATCAGTACGTCGCGAATTTATTCCAGCGATGTCATCGACAAAATGTGCATGCCGTTTCCTCAGGACGATGGACGGAGGCTCCGTTATCGAATTTGGCTACGCACTCGTACTCGTAGCCTCCGTACCCGCAGGAAGGCGCGCTTGACCAGGCAGCTGCGGCTTGGTTTAATCTCAAATAAAACTGAGTTGGAAACGTTTTCATTTTCAATATTTCTTTTGAAGAGCATGGTGGCGCCATAAGCACGCGGAATTCTACGGTCGGGAAATTGAATGATTAACATCATGCGAGATGTTGACTCGGCAAGGTAACGCACAACTAAAATCAGTCCGAGCAGGTCGTTTTTAGCGCACACTATACTATTGCGTATTGGGTACGGAACAGCCAGCAACGCTATACTAAAACTGTCCGATGTCATAATAGTGCCGTGTTGTCGCCGGCCGCGATCCTGGCGGCGTCACAGCAGTGGTGATGAACGTGGCAGACGCCTGTTCCGCTGCAGGTCGTACTCCGGCTGAACAGTCAGGGGAAGATTCGACAGCCAGGAGTTGGGACGCCGCGACGAAAGCGACAGTCACGTTTGCTCGTGCTTTGCAGGCACTTCACCGCCAGGATCGCGGCGTCCGAGAGCATGGCACCCCGGCTTTTGTGACGTCATTTGTTTCCACTTTGGGACCACTTGGACGCACGGGCGGAATGTGGAGCGCAACATTCAGTCTGCTTTGCAGGGGTTGCAGCGACGTCAGGAAGACGCCGACATGATTGGCTCTGATCGAAGGATAGTGGGTAGTCCTCAAGGCAGCCTGCTTTGAGGCATACCCACCAGTCCTTCAATCAGAGCCAATCAGAGCTCGGTGTCTTTCTGACTTTACCACAACTCCTGCAAAAGAAGCAGACGACTTGCTGTCCGCATAGGACGCTAAGCACACCCGTCGGAGACGCGTTCAAGGCGCCGTACTACAACGGCAGACCAACAGCACGCAGTCTAAACGTCTGACGTCACATAAGCTTTCGTCGTTGGCACTCGTCTCCCTTACAAATGGAAGCACTGGAAACACAAAAACGAACGAAAGTGACAACGAACAAAATTGCTGTAACATTTATAGCAACAACGAACGATGTATGTCTTGTTTTCTCCTTCTACCTTGCCCTTTTATATATTCTCTGCCTGATTATATATATTTTTTTTACTTTTATACCCCAAAGTTATGAATTACGTGGTTGTTTTTGTTCACATTAATAAAGATTATTATCATAATCATTAAAAGTAGCCTCGAAGGTAGCCTGCGATATAACGCAAGCCAGTGATATCGCTGAAGCTTCCCGAGGAACACCACTGGCAACGTGAACGCGGAAACAGCTACGCCTGCCCCGTGTCGAAATCCCCTACACGAAAGGGGTCCCGCAGCAAACGCGGTGCGCAAGTCGAAGATACTCTCAAGACGCAGTCAACCGCAGCCACGACAAGCCGAATCTCTCCGAGCATCTCTCGCCAGTGGCAGCTGCCATTTCCGTTCTTTATTACCCCGCTATCATCAACTTCATCATCGCGGCGCGGGAAAAAGTACGCTGCACGGTAAACGATACCGAAGCGTCGACCCGGATCGTTAAACGACACCAATCGGCGCGATACCCTCGTCCTTCGTATGGCGAGGTATGGCAGGAAAAGTGCAGTTGATCGGGAAACGAAAAGGTTTCGGCGCCACGTCAGATTTTACGACCTCGCAGAACCCTAAAGATAGAGGATTGCGCTGGTGGCAGAGGTTGTAATGTCCCTTACGAATGCCAGCGGTTACGCACGGCGCTAGACACCCCCTAAAAAGACAAGGCCTCGAGCCTTTGCCACCCCAAACGTCATCACTAGTGGGTCTACGCAGCTGCCGCGGTGCGAGCGCAAGTTCGGCTTCGCTTCTTTGCTTTGGGAGTTGTGGTGACGTCAGAAAGACGCCGAGCTCTGATTGGCTGTGACTGAAGGATAGTGTGTGGACCTCAAAGCAAGCCGCCTTGAGGCCTACCCGCTGTCTTTCAATCGGAGCCAATCACAGCTCGGCGTCCTGACGTCACCACAACTCCTAGCAAAAGAAGCAGACGAACTTACGCTCCGCATACCTTGCGTCAGCGTCGCCGCAAAGGGCCCGCTCCACTTGCGGATTCGCAGGGGCAATCCACTCGTCGCCGTCGCCAAAACATCTGGATTGGCCACCCGCCTTCCAGATCCACATTCCGCCTGCGCGGATTCGCGGCGGTTCGCGGCGATTCGCGGCGACTCTCGTTGAAGTTCGGCGTGTTTGCCGCTTGGGGCAGTGTCGAAATTCACCAACGATGATGTCATGCGCAGGCCTTTTCTTCAGGTTGCATTGGCTGGACAGGATGGGTTGTAACGGGGCAGGCCCGGGAAGACCGGCCGAAGAACAGAGAGAATATAACTAAAGTGAAAAAGAGAGAATCAAGATGTAGTCTCGGAAGGTGGAACGGATAACTTTTTCCGCATCGGACTTGCGGAGATCAATGAACCGTGTCCACGGGGCACAAAGCGAGCGGCAGTTAAAAGCTGGCAAAGGAAAGCACAGCCGACATACCGAAACGTTCGCACTTTTTTTTCTTTCTCAGCGAATAAAACGGACTGATTCGCCCACGTACACTTCCCCGTAAACAAGAAAAGGAGTGGCAAAAAAAAAAAGAAAAAGAAAAGGGGTCGAGAAAAAAAGACGGTGTTTTTCGCACTTCCAAAACCAACTGCAGGCCTCACTCGAACGCTCCGTCCACTCCCAATATGTGGCGCTGGTGGTTAAGACCAGACGCCTGAAGGTTTCTGAACCTCCAGAAAAGGCGAACTGGTTGGGAAAACATCAAAAACATTGAGCAGAAAGTCTGTGTGGTGCTGTCCGTTCTTTTATTTCTCGGTATGTCAAGGATTATGATGTTTCTTAACCTGCTCTCATCCGAATAAAAAAATTAGAAGATTCAGTTGGAAGCCACACCACGTCAGCTTCCAACTTCATCCTGACTGGGCCTGGCTGTTCGTAGCCATGGCCTTTAGTCCATCGCGTAGGGTAATACCCTATAGTTAGGCGGGCACCCTTAACCGCAGTTAAGTGTGACTGAGGTCATACTCAACTGCGGTTAAGGCTGCCCGTAGAACTAGCGTATGAGAGTGAGA
>JAZHYW010010992.1:0-73874 GCA_037355805.1 Ixodes ricinus | reverse complement strand
CTGCTAGGTGCTTCTTCTTCCTCCCGAAGCGGGCGAGTTCATTCATGACTTATAAAATTTAAAAGCGCTAACAAAGACGAGTACAAAAAAAAGAAGGCGAACATGACGAAGCGCTTGTCCTGTTCGCCTTCCTTTTTGCGCCTCGATCTTTGTTATGGCTTTTAAATTTTATATGTCCTATATACGCCCGCCCGCACGAAAACGGAATCTTGTATACCACGCCTTCTACGCAGACGACAAACTGCACTCCGTGTTTGACGCTGCAGCCACTGTGAGACGTTGGATCGTCTTTTCTCGCGCGTTTGTTGACTGCGGAGCACACTGAGTTGAGCTTGTGGCGGGCGGAAAACAACACTCACATTGTATCTCGAGGCGACTTTGAGTCCGTGGGAAAGGCGGTGGATGTACGGTATGACTGAAAATTTCTTCTTCTCTTTCTGCTCGAGGTCACGTTGCTCGATCTTTGGACCTGTTTTAAGGTGTTGTCACAATTTTTTCGCAAGCTGAAGAGATGACCGAATTAGGATATCCCGAATCCTTGAGCCGTTGAATTTGGGACATGAAGCTGTAACTCAATTTGTGGATGCATGTGCTTGTTAAAGCAGTCCTCAGACCGGAAAAAAGCGATGCCTTGTGACGAGTTTGGAGTGGGCTGATTGAAAGTTGAGAAGAGCCTTCGCTGTTCTGGGACTGTAAGACCAGCATGTTTCGTTCCCCACTTCGACGAGGAGATCCAGGAACTGAATGAGGTTCTTTTCTGGGGCTTCATACGAGAATCAAAGTCCTAGCCCTTTTTCCGTGAATATCTTTAGCACATCGTCAAGCGTCTGATGGAAATCGGCCCTCTCAACGAATACAAAATAATCGTCCACGTACATAAACACTTTTTTGGTGTTCTTCTCCAAGCAGGGTTCCAAATCCCGATTGATCTTGCCAAGGAAGATGTTACTGAGCACAGGGGCTACCCTCGGCCCCATGCCTGCTCCGGACTCCTGTATGTACACCTTGTCCTGCCATCCGATGAGTGTGGACTTCAAATAAACGGACAGGAGTTCGAGAAAGTCTTCTACTGTGATCCAGCATCACGTCCTGAAGTCGCTTTCGTCGTTGTATTCCATTATGCACTCCTTGATACTTACCATGAGGTCGTCGTGTGGCATGGAATAATTAATTCTTCAACGCCGATGCTGAACGCGCTGCACCCGTTTGGGTTACTGACATTTATAAAGTCAACAACCGCCTTGGAATTGGGGACGCCCATTGGGTCTACAATATGTGAGGAGTCGAGGTGCCTTTGCAAATATCCCGCAATGGCCTGTAACCAAGAATCCCGTTCGGACATTATGGTGCGAAAGGGACTTCTGGCTTATGGGGTTTTGCCGCGAAAATCACGTCTAACCTGAGGTTTTTCTTTCTTGGCTCCTGCAGCAACACTGGTCAGGTTCAGTTGGTGAAAAAATTTGATGGTACGTTGCTTAAGGGCAACTCCGGCCAAAACTTAAAATGAAATAAATGACTGGTATCGCTGTCGTCACACAAAATACGACCCCAGCCAAAATATTACGTCCGTGGGACGCCGCATTCCTCAACTAATGCCGACAATAAAAACGCGACCAGCCGCGAGCTGTTGCTCCTTAGCGGGCGGCCAGCGGGTTGCCGATCGCTAAAGCAACATTGGGCCGCGACGTCAGTATCGTTCTCTTTTTTCCCTCCGGTTCGGGGTTGCGCGGAGTGCGCTTCTTTGAGCCGCTACCACCGCTACTTCGGCTTGTGATTGGCGTGTTTTGTCGTTGCTTTTATCTGAAGCCCGTGTAGCTTCGGTATAGCCTTTTGTTTATTTGCTTGTGAGGACTCCAAGACTCGTTTTAGTGAGCATCTTGGTGCGCCCATGACTGCCCAGCTGTTCCTCAAAAGATGCCGAATGCAACTTGTAGCGCTGTGGGCTGCTCAAAAAATCCGCTGCGTAACTACGGAGGTGCTTTCTCCAAGTTTCCAACGGACCGGAAATTGGAGAAGGTGTGGGTGAACGCTGTTCGACGAGTGGACTTTGGACTTCGGCTTTTACGCGCCGAGTAAAAAGGAACAGAAAAACAGACGCTGTACAGCCTAGCATACGTGTGTTCGGGCGCCGTGGACTGCGCCGGAGAGCCTCAAAGCTTCGTGTCTGGGACTGACCCGCAGCGCGAAGGCGAGAGGGCCCCAGTACTGACGTCACTGGCAGCGCGGCGTGAAGCAACGCCGCGCTGCCAGTCAGAAGGTGGGATCACTCAAGTATCCCACCTTTTCTCAGAATGGTCAAGAACCACTGCCCAACTTACTGAGTTTCTTAGGACCCAGGTGCGCCTCATGCTGCCTCCCAAGAAAAGGACTACGGCCAAAGAAGGTAACGTTGTTATCCTCGGGGATCTTCTTGTCCCAGACACTCACCTACACATTTTGGAAAAAGAACCTAAGTTCTGCCTGGAACCCGTGCTCAGAAGAGTAGAACAAGTTGGTCATGTCGAGATCCATCTCACGAGCAGTACCGGAAGAGGACAGACCAAGCTGCGTTGCTGATTGCGTGGATGTCTTGTGGAGATGCGAAGGAGAGGTGCCGGAGAATCAAGGGCCTCGAGCCCGTGATTGACTTTCTCGCGTCCAACAGCATGAACATAATTTTGTCCGACAAGAGAGGGTGCTTTGTCATCATGCCAGACGGCACGTTCCCCGAAAAAGCGAGAACAGACGTACTAAAAAACTTTAGAGTGGTCTCGATCGTCCTGCCAAGGCACCATCAAACTTCTTCACGGATACGGATACGGATACGGATATGGTGGCTTAACCCTTTGTATCGGGCGATCACAGTTTTAACAAAACTGGATCTAGCCAAAAAAAAAAAAAAACTAAGTTTGATTGCCATTGCTCTCCACCCTCCTCACAGCTTTCCTCCACCAGTCTTCTAATCTTCGCTTTGTGATTTCAACCACCCCGAGGACGCCGACATCTTCCCGCTGGCTGCGCTGGCCACCATGGTCTCGACCTCCCACTTCATCGATGCACGTCGCCTGCGTCGTCTGCTCCTGCCCTGTCGATGGTGTCGGTCCCAACCTCTTCAGCCCCAGTGCAACCGCATAATCCACCAAATCTGGTGGCATTGGCGGCCTCAGCTCTCGGCACTCCATTATGATATGTTCGGCTGTCTCCTCCTGCTGGCCGCATAGCTGGCATGTACCGTCCATCCCCGGCGTGTACTTGGACCTCAGGTGGCGTGTCCTCAACACTCCACTTCGTGCCTCGCACAGCAGCCCACTGCCCCTCGAGTTGTCGACGAATTCCTCGCGCACAATGCTCTTCTTCTCCGCACCGTAGACGGCAAGGGACGGCCGCGCGCCTACCGCGGCGACCCATCTGGTCGTTTCTGTCTCCTTCACGCGTTCCCGAACCCGTTTCGCCGTCCCCGGAGATTCGACCTCGCACAGCAGCACCCGTGGCACGTCATATCGCTCTGTGAGCTTGTTCACTCTTTTACCCACCGGGTGTTGATGCTTCGAAGGTGGATGTACTTGAACACCTGGCGAGCCCATCGTTGTTCTGGCAAAGTGCAAAGACGCCGCTCGAAAATCAGTTTGCTGCTGGCCTCACGGGCTTCAAAGCAGGACCAGCCCATGTCGCCCTGGACGTACTCACTGGTGGTGTTTCGGTGTGTTCCCAGCGCCAGGCGACCCACCTCTCGCTGCCTCACTTCCAGATGTTCTCGTGTACGTGCCGACAGGCACAGTACGGCATTGGCGAAGGTCAAACCTGGCACCGCCACCATTTTCCAGAGTGCCCGCACCGTCTCGTACCGGCTGAAGCTCCACATTCCCCTGCATCCCAGGTAGCCCTTGCGTTTGTTCGCCGTGGTCCGCAGCTCGGCTTCATGTTGTTCGAGGTACTTTTGTCCCGACTGCAGCGTCACCCCCAGGTACTTATATTCGGTCCTCCACTCTATCTCTTGGCCCTGGATGTTCACCTTCTGCGACAGCTGCGTAGGGGCATCCTCTGTTTCCTGGGTTTCCTGTTGCTCCACCCCTGCCCCAAGGACTCCAGACTTGCTGGGGTTGAACGTTAGCCCCAGGGTGGTTCCCTCTTCTCCACAGATGTCCAGTAATTCCTGAAGTTCCTCCAAGGACCCCGCCATAAGCACCACGTCATCCGCATAAATCAAGGCAGGGATCCTCTGATCTACTTGCCTCCCCTCTTCACCATAGCACATCCTGAAACCCAAGCGACTGTTCTCCAGTGCTCTCTCCAGTCTTGCAATGTACAACATGAACAGAAGTGGTGAAACCTGACCAGTGTTGCTGCAGGAGCCAAGGAAGGAAAAACCGAGAACCTCACGTTAGACGTATTTTTCGCGGCAAAAACCCATAAGCCAGAAGTCCCTTTTCGCACCATAATGTCCGAACGGGATTCTTGGTTACAGGCCATTTCGGGATATTTGCAAAGGCACCTCGACTCCCAACATATTGTAGACCCAATGTGCATCCCCAATTCCAAGACGGTTGTTGTCTTTATAAATGTCAGTAACCCAAGCGGGTGCAGCGCGTTCAGCATCGATGTTGAAGAATTATATCATTTAATGCCCACGACGACCTCATGGTTAGTGTCAAGGAGTGCATAATGGAACACAACCACGAAACCGACTTCAGGACGCGATCCGGGATCACAGTAGAAGACTCTCTCGAACTCCTGTCCGTTTATTTGAAGTCCATACTCATCGGATGGCAGGACAAGGTGTACATACAGAAGTCCGGAGTATGGATATGGTCGAGGGTAGCCCCTGTGCTCAATAACATCTTCCTAGGCAGGATCGATCGGGATCTGGAACCCTGCTTGTAGAAGAACACCAAAAAAGTGTTTATGTACGTGGACGATTATTTTGTATTCGTTGAGAGGCCGATTTCCATCAGACGGTTGACGATGTGCTAAAGATATTCACGGTGTTAGAGGCGGGTTTATGCCGCACGTCCGGGAGCTTCCTGGCTCGTGACGACGACCATTCCCCGAAGTGAAGAACCCAGGGGTCCAGTGGAGGTGGGAGGATGGTAACGTAACGAACGGTTTAATTACATGGTTGCGATACAGTCGTCAAATCCGAGAGAACTCCTGAGCAGACTCGCGCTCCGCCTTATATAGGGTCCGTTTTCTCCCTCACTCCCCGCCAGGGCAGCAGGTGCGCAGCAGCAGCCCGCCGTCAAGTGCGTCGTAGCAAAGTCCGCCGCGTCGTAGCCAGAAGTGCGTCGTAGCCATGGTCCTCCGCAATTAGGTCATGCCTCTCTCCCTTTCCTGAGCGCGCCAAGCCCCACGCACGCACACACGTCCCGTTGACGTCACAGACTCGTCGAGACCTGTCTCCGCAGTTAGGCCCGGCCTCTCTCCCCTTCCGGAGCGCACCAAGCCGCACGCACGCACACACGTCCCGTTGACGTCACGGGCGCGTCGAGACCTGTCTCCGCAGGCGCAGACACGTAGGCGCCGGGTCCGTACTCCTCGAGACTCGTTTCGCGTAGGCCCCGTCCAGCAGGCGACGTTCCCGGACAGATCATGACTCGTTTCCGCCGCGTTGAAACTCGGAAGAAGGTCGCCGAAGGTTCATTCTTAGCAGGAAAAGGCTAGGACTTCGATTCTCGTATAAAGCCCCAGAAAAGAACCTCATTCAGTCCCTGGATCTCCTCGTCCAAGTGGGGGACGATCACGATTTGCTGGTCTTACAGTCCCAGAACAGCGAAGGCTCTTCTCAACTTTCAGTCAGGCCACTCCAAACTCGTCAAACAAGGCATCGCTTTTCCTGTCTGAGGACTGCTTTAACAAGCACATGCA
Source organism: Ixodes ricinus (assembly GCA_037355805.1). NCBI lineage: Eukaryota > Metazoa > Arthropoda > Arachnida > Ixodida > Ixodidae > Ixodes > Ixodes ricinus. The sequence continues at coordinate 68,033 of JAZHYW010010992.1, read as the reverse complement.
TCCACAAATTGAGTTCCAGCTTCATGTCCCAAATTCAACGGCTCAAGGCTTCAGGATATCCTAATTCGGTCATCTGTTCAGCTTGCGAAAAGATTGTGAGCACCAAACAGGTCGAAAGATCGAGCAACACGACCTCGAGCAGAGAGAAGAAAATTTCAGTCATACCGTACATCCACCGCCTTTCCCACGGACTCAAAAAGTCGCCTCGAGATACAATGTGAATGTTGTTTTTTGCGCCCGCCACAAGCTCAGCTCAGTGTGCTCCGCAGTCAACAAACGCGCGAGAAAAGACGATCCAACGCCTCACAGCGGCTGCAGCGTCAAACACGGAATGCAGTTTGTCACCTGCGTAGAAGGCGTGGTAAACAAGATTCCGTTTTCCTGCGGGCGGGGGTATGTAGGACAGACTGGGCGTTGCCTTAACACACGACTACGAGAACACCACAGTTCTATGCAAGGAACCGCTTACACACATCTTGCGATGCATTGCCGGGATTGCGGATGCCAACCCCTTTTCACCAACACGACAGTGATATTCCGACACGAGAACAAACTACCACGAGAAATGATGGAGACGTACAACATAACACAAAACGGATCCTTGGGTGCGAGCCAGTCCACAGTGACTTTGACGAACAGTGAGATCGGATTTTTAGATCTTGACATAACTCAGCCGGTTTCGTGTTGAGTGAGAGAAGAAGCGCCAGGGCCCCGGAGGTGCTTGCCTGCTCGAGCAGCAGCGGCATCATGTGTATTTTTCTTTTCAATAGAATCAGTTGCTAGTTCAGCGCTTGTCCTGTGTTTTCTCCTCTGTCTGTCCTTGTCCCAGTCGTGCTGTAAGTTATGATGAACTCTTACCAACTCGCCCGATTGTCCATTTTGCTAGGATATGTATTGCCGAATCGTTCAGTTCCTTCCTAGACCGCGCACTTGACACTGTTCTGTATTCAGCGAGACTGGACATCACTTTTCCCGCATCAAAAGCCTAACCTCCTTGCCCCTTCTGTGACGTAATCATGGCGTGGCATGTCATCTTATTTACTCAACCACCTTCCTCTGTACTTCGGGACAAGCAAATTTGCGGCCGCATACGCTGGACGACAAATAAAGTTTCTACGTTCACGCAGGATTTCTGTAGCTTTATCATTTTCGTTGGTAGCCAAGGCAGAGTCTGGCAGGGCCCCTACGACTTACCTTGTTGCTTTCAAGCAGATATTGTGATCAGACAGAAACTAGGGTGACTACCCGTCCCGCGACTCGTGGGACTGTCCGGCATTGAAGCTCCTGTCCCGCGTCCCGCAGAAATCCCCAAATCTTCAAAATGTCCCGCATTCCACACTGTCGTAAAGTTCACTCTGCAACTCATGGTGCTGTCGAACAACTGGTTATGAAGAAGCGCGTAGGTCGCTGGTAATCGTGTGAATCGAAATGGTACGCCATTTTCTATTCAAGCATTGCTGGAAGCGACCGTCGTTCTTGCGGGAGAACCGTCGCGCGTGCGCCGCTGTGCCTCTCCTCTTGGTGGCAAAATATTGTAGAGCAAATTGCTCGCGAAAAGTTTAAATATAGATTATTATGAATAATTTTCATATCGTTGTGTCAATGCGAAAGGGTTGCTGTGGATTTTTTTAGTGAAGACAGCCACACAACGCAAGAAGCCTGCAACTCACAACGGTCGTAAAATAACATAATGTTAAAATGTGTGTAGGGATACGTTGCTAAAAGTAAGCGTTGACAGGAAACAATAACCCGAAAAAGATTTACTGTTTCTTAACTCAGTTCACGCATTGAGTTCTGCTGCTGTAGATTTTTATGCTTTCAACTTCGACACATTCATTAACATATTTGGCATAAAATATAGATCACTGAGAGTGAAAACTATTTTAGCTTAATTGCTGCAATACAATTTGCAGGTATATAAACAGCACAGGATATTAAATGTGTTAACAGAGCCTCGGTTTGTGGTGTGCGTGTTCATACATTTCCTCTACCCCCTCTCCCTTGCCCCGCGTGTCCTGCATTTCACTAGCAGGAAGGTGGTCACCCTAGACAGAACAGCAGTGTCTGACTCAGCCTCGGATATAGCGCGGCCAACTGGCTCCAAAACGCGGAAACCGCTCTGCACATCTCACCAAAAGCCATTGTCGTCGAACATCATTGTTCTTATTTCTCTACTTACTTGAAACTCGGTGGCGAAAACATTTTTTTTGTGTGTGTGGAGCTTCTTTGTTTTAAAGGACCCCGCAGTGACATCAAGATGCCCACCCATCGAGTTTCAGTTGGTAACTTAGGTGTTGTTTGATTTTCAGCATATCACTCTTCTTGTCCTTTTGCAGAGTGGGCCGCAACCACATAAGAGTTCTTTACGCACTTGATTACAAACTTGGACTTCTTATGAACTTCACTGCAATGTCATGTAGTTCAACAAGTCCGACAACAGCAAGTTTAGTTCATGAGCACAGCGTCCCAATGTAGTGATGCCTTCATGTTGCTTACGTTGTCTGTAACCATGGCAAAACCCTTCTGTGTTCCAAGTTTTCCTATAAGCTTCGAAATCTCTCCTGCGATGTATTCTCTGGTAAGCCTGTAATCTTTCATATCTAGGCGTTGAAGAAGATGGGCTTTGGTGTGGCCACCAAGAATTTCAGGATGCTCCCGCCTCGTACGTTCGTCCAGCCGTCTGTGATTATGGTGACAGTAAGTGATTTTGTTTTCTGCTTGTGTCAACACTCGGGCCTACTCCTTCTCCAATAGTCGACCACCTAACGAGGTACCGGGAGGGCGGTGCGTATGCAGGCCTGGAAGCTTGAACGCATCTCACCAGTATCTGTTTTCGGTGATTGACAAAGGCGTTCTAGAGCATATCCCTCGCGCGAGTGCCTCATCAAGCTTCCCGTGGAACTTCGGTGTGATTTTTCAACAAATGCTTGCATAGAAGTATGCTGGTTGATAAGAACCTGTCAGTTTCTCTTCGAGATTTTGTGCTTTCGTTTCCCGGCGGTGGACGCTTTGGCCTGGCAACTCCCACAGAAAGTCTTCTTCTTCACACATCATACGAGATTCCGATCTTGCCGATTTGGTTGATGCTGCAGCAGGTCGGATGTCAAGAGGGAACTTTGAACGTCTTGCGATGCTAAGCCTCAAACGGGTTGCGTTTGAAAATGTGTGCTTGGCACTACAAAATCTACATACAGCTGGCCCTTTACCATTGCTAAGCACATCAAAGTTTACGCAAATATTTGAACAGGGGTCTCAACATAGTACGCAGCGGAAATTTCATACAGATCCAAGGTAAACGCCTCTCCCGAGTTCCAAGAACTTAGCGAGAGAGGAGAGAGAGAGAGAGAGAGTGTATGTTAGAGTAGGTGTGTGTTTGTGTGTGTGTCTTTTTGAAAGGAAGAAATAGTCCTGTGGACTCACTCAGGTGGGAGTCGTGTTAAGTCGTGCTACCTATCTTTTGAGGATACTGGATGGGAGTGAAAGCATGAGGGTTCGCAAAGCTAAAGAGATCTACCGGTCAATCGGTTCGGATTCTTTTGGATTTCCCCTTTGGTTCGGGTTTCTTCTGGTAACAGTCGCCAGACGACTAGCGAAGAATCCGCTAAATTTACAAAAGTTTGCATTAATGCTAAAACAATTACAATATAAAATATAAATCCGCAAAAAAAAAAAAAACTCTTGCCGTTATTGGTTTTGTTGTTATCTTTATTGAAGGATTGTTCCTGCTGGGACAATATTTCCAATGTTTCCAAAACTTTCGAAAAAAAAGATTTTTTCCGGCCTCCCGAATTTCCGGAAATTTTGCATCCCTAGTTGCGACCGCCAGGCGTCTGTCAGCCGTCAGAGGGCCTCGCCCTAAAGCCCCTCTATCCTGGGAAAAGTGGCGCCATTCATTGTTGTGGAAATGCTCGAGACGCGTGCCGCGGACCACTTCTGGGAAGAACAAGGCGTCTGATATCTTGCTCAGTGTCGCGCCCATGATCTTCCCGAGGGCTGCACGTTGCACGTGCCTCTTGCATCCGGCGCACCTTGCGCTACTTCTACAAGCATGATGGAGCTTTACAGCGCTCTGCCCCACAGCGCCCTCACCGGCGTGCTTGCACGGCTGTCTCAATCCGCGCCCGTAGTGCGAATAAGGATGGATTTTTATCCGCATTGGAGGTGCGAATTACGACGCATTTTTATCCGCACCTGAGGTGCGGATAAGGGTTTCTTTACCGAAGTAGCGAATACGCACGAAGTATTATTATTATTATTATTGTTAATATTACAAGCAGTAGTATTATTAATTATTCTTTGAGTAATTCCGAGCATCGTGATTCCGAGTCCAACTCAGAGTGCGATTGCAGCGTCACAAAATGCGGAGCGGCTTTGCTTGCTTTGCTCGGTGTCACCATGCCGTCCGTGCTCAGCCGCGTGCTTTGTTTAATCGCGGTTAGCAGCGTTTCACTCCCATTTATCGTTATTTTCGCCATGTCGAGTCTAAAGCAGTTGAGCACCTGAGCACGTAGTCGAGGTCTGTCCGAGGCAGTACTGCATTACGTTACAACCACGCTGGCTGCGCCGGCCTATCCGAGTCGGTGTCTTCGGACTTTCCTGAAGACGATGTTGCTGACGTGGTACAAGTTGGTGCTGCCTTCGATGACTTCAAATCCTTCGAGAAACCCTTCAAGGATTACCAGCAGGCAACGCACCAGCTCTTCGTGGTGCACAGGTCAAATTCTGTTGAAGTGGCGAACAGGGGCTTGGATCCCCCAAAGACGTTAAAAGCGGAACGAAAAGCGTTTACGCCAACGTTACCCACAAGTGCAACCCTGCCGGGATGCTAGGGCATGAAGGAAAGGGTCTGCAGCCAAATCAACGGTAGTTTTGGTTGCTATACAGTCTGCATCCTTGTGTCAGGAAAATGCCGCAAATAAACAGCTTAGCGCAGAGAAATCTGGAAATCTCGTAAAAGGGACAGTGACAGGGTATTTTTGCTCGCCAATGTTTTTATTTAGTACATTACATACGAGAGCCCCCAGAACACAATTTGCGGCTCTAAATTCGTTTTCTTTACGCCCGAAAACCGCCGATCGAGAACTGGCCGGTTTGAGTCACGCTCACTCTCTTCTCCGTGGTCACTTGCAGTGTTCTATGGTTTAGACAGAACCACCAAATATAGTCAGAGTCGTGGGCCATCGAAGAAACATACGTAATATTACAAAATAGAAAAGAAATATGATACCCATCTTCTTTGTCTTCAAGAAACTGCAAATACGTTGATTGAAAAAAAAAAGTTGCAGGAGTTACGTTATTTCTGAAAACTCGATCCTCCTTTATATTTCTTCTTCCTCCCCAATCCAGTTTCGACTTCGAGCAGCTGCGGTTCTTTTTTGGTACTTTATTAAAAATATGCGTGACGTTGTAGTAAAATATTGATTGGGTAGTCTTCTCACACCATAATAAATCACAAGACAAAAAAAAATTGGGGATGTCAGAGTGTCTTTAATGATATAAATGTTATTTAAATTGTTAATAACATTTATCTGTTGTTTTCTACGCTGTCCATGCTTTGCACCGCTTTTTTATATTGCTTGCACCTGGCACAGCTGCCTGAGGGGGAAAATGCAGGTAGTTTTCTCTTACTGACTGACAACGATCTTGTGACAACATTGCCGGTCAAATGGACAGAGAAAAGTATTTAAGAAATGCTGGCATAGCAGTTCAGAAAAAAAGAATTTCGGCAGTGCCCGTTCATTGCGTGTAAACTCATACCAGCTACAGTAAATTTATCCAAAGGCATATTTGCCTTGGTAATAGTGCAATGCCTATTGAAAATAGATGTAGACAGGCCACAAACACCAACGACATATGGTAAAATTCAACTAATGCTTCTTATGTTTATATTCAACTAATGCATATATTCAACTAATGCTTAATTGTATTCAACTAATGCTAATTCATCTTATGTGTATCACGGGTGTCAGATACAATTTTAATGCAAGCCTGTGTTTGGAAGTTTATTAAACGAATAAACGGGTAAAATGCTCGCATTATAAATTTCGATAAATTATGATGTCGCTGATACTTCAGATGTATTATTTTTAGACATTGCAAAATAACAGAGATAACTAAAGGATGTATACCTAGAAATAATCCTTTTGCAAAGCCCACGTAAATTAGCAAACATATCTTTTTTTTTGCCGCGGACCCATTATGCATATGAATGATTGACTGCAGCTGGTACAATATCGCGTCCAAAGAATTGGTACTGAGGTACTATGCCGTGTCTATGCGCGCCGAGAAAGTCGTGGAAGGAGGAGGCGAGAGCACGCGAGGGACGTCGGTACGCCGAGCGTCTGGTTGGAACGATTAGTGGGAAGACCTAAAGCTAGCAGTCTTTGTCTTTATTGCACTCGTCAAGCGCGTTAAAACACGGAACACAGGCGTCCGCCATTTGGCTCTCGCATTCGAACGGGTTCGACGAGTGCAGTGGAGACAAAGGCTGCTAACTTTAGGTCTACCCACTAATCTTTTCCAATCAGAGCTCGGCGTTCTGACGTCCCGCGAGCTCTCGTCTCCTCCTCTCCCCTCATTTTCTCGGTGCACTCTTTCGTTAGCCGGCGCAATATCACCTCGACAAAAATGCCAGCAGTCACGTGATTGTTAAGAGCCAATGGGAGCCAACTCCCTCTCCGCCGTTGCTTTGAACCATGCTTCTACGTCTCTTGCTCGTCCTCCTTCGCTCCCTCTCTACTACTACTGCTATTCTCCACATTTACTCTCACGGTCACTCATGTGTTCAGCAGCTCGGAGGGGTTTGCATGTACAGGTTACCTGTTTAACGCACTTGAAGCTTTTTCGGTTATGTAGCAGGCACATTGTTAGAATATCCTTACGGGGGGGTGCCTGCGTAGGTCAAAATGCTCTGGGTAGAAGAGGGGAAAGAGGAGGTGGCAGCAAAACTAGAAAAATTCTGGGGGAGCTCGAGGCCCCTGGGCACACCCCACGGATATGTGCCTGTTATATATTATGATATGGACAACATTCCACAGGACAGTAAGGCATGGTCCATAATAGTCATTTCCTGCTGCCAATAATTGGGTGGACAGAACAGGGTTTGCTGGCATCATTTCACTCGGTCAGCTTTACGTTACAAAGAGCTTTCGGTAAGACTCGGAGAAGCGGCCAACGCTTCATTAGGAGAAGCTACCTGGGTCTCCTAATGAAAAGTCGGCTGCCGCTCCAAGACTTATCGGACACTTTTTGCATTGTTCTCATCAGCTTCGACCTGCTCATGTTTTGTTTGGGCTGAAGCCCAAACAAAACAATACAAACAAACAAAACAAAACAAAAGCTGCCATCGAAGCCCCGGCACCAGGATTATGGTAAATCAGTGTTATGTGAATATGACCTATTGGGGCCACTGATCTTTTTTTAGATATTACTTTTTGAGAAGGATGAATCGAATTTATATAGTACTAATACTTAAATAGAGCTACTATTATTATGTTGTTTCACCCGTACATTGTTTGCAGCTTTATCTGATAATCAACTTGCTTTCATTTCAGAACAACAAAAGTTGACTGTACAGCATTTGTCAAGGGCAGCGCTAAGAAAGACATTGAGAAGCTGGCAATAGTGGATGCTGTGCCTTAAGCACTCGAATCACGAGGTGAGTAAGGCCGTATTTCGGCACTACCCACAAAATCGCCGCCTGACTGCTGACGAAGCGCTTCTCGCCACAGAACCGGTGAGTGAGCTTCAGTCAAACCCATCACTTTTGCGAAGTTTCCTCCAAAACAAAACTGGAAAACCACTGACAGCAAGAGACATTGAGAATGTTGTTGCACGTCTCAAAGGGAGCAAGAGCCAGATGTTGACCAACTTGCCGAAGAGATCAAAGAAATCATACGAAAAGACCACACAGCAGCGGTAACTCTCGGAACAAGTGCATCCAATGAGATAAAGCTTATTTTCATTCAAACTGCCATGATGGCACAGTTTTACGAGAAGTTTCCCGGAGTGTTGCTCGTCGATGGCACCTACAGGACCAACAATATGAAAATGGCCCTCTTTGTTTTTATGGTGGTCGACGGAAATGGGTGTAGCCAAGTTGTGGCTTACTGCTTTGTAAGCAGCGAGGATCTTGTCCACATGGACACTTTGATGAGGACCTCTGTGGACCTCCAAGGACCGCAGAAGACAAACTGTGTCATGGTCGTACAAAGACTTCAAAGAAATCAGAGCCATCCGTGACAACTTTCCGCCAGACACTGTAATTCAGCTGTGTGAATTTCATGTCAAGAAGGTGTTAAAGGCTGTAGGCAGCCTTCTTTAACACCTTCGTCTTGCTGCTGCCAAGCAGCAAGATGGACAATGACAAGAAGATGCTCAACATTCTTTTGGAGCGGATGATCCATGCTCCAAATGAAGAGGCATACCAAGATCTTAAAGCAGAACTAGACCGCACGGCCAGCAGAAGCTTTACAGAGTATTTCAACAAGAACTGAGGATGGCATCCAAGACATGTGGGTACGCTATCGTTGCGACAGACACTTCAACCTCGGCAACAACACTACGAACCGAGCTGAATGTCACAAATCAAAACTGAAGGCAGTCTTGAAAGCGAATGGCAAACTCCATGCAACTTTGAAGTATATGCTGAAGCTCCACAGCATCAAGATCATTGAAGCAGAGCACAGGCACGCCCTCGATGCCACCACGACGTTCTTCACGTACAGGAGCAGCTCTGATCTAATTCAGCAATGTTCTTCACTGTTGACTCCGTTCGCTTCACAGGCAGTAGTATGTGAAGAGGAAAGAGCAAACAAGATGGCTGGAGTATGCACTGAAAATGATGCAGAGGACTACACAGTCACAACCCAGAGATGCGCTGTATGAGGTACTATAAACGTTGGCGAGCTGCACGTGCAGAACGTTTACTACAATGGGAAGTAATATGCCGCCATATTATTCTTGTATCGTGGCAAACAGGACGTGCAATTGACGTTGCTACTGCGACAAACTCCAGGTGGGAGAAAGTGTCACAGCCGTACCCTCCTGCAGGAAGTCATCAATCGGGAGCACCGCAGCTGTACGTGCCTGCAGCCGAGACGAACCGGAATACAGTACCGCCTCAAGAGGAGCCAAGTACAATCATTCTCTTTCTCTGCTCAAGGACATTGGGGACCTGAGTGGCGGAGTGCGGTTCGTAGGAGTTCAAGTGCCGGATTAATGTAATCAAGAAACTTAAGGCCTTGTGGAAGAAGATGGTAGAAATTTGGTTCAGCAGTGGCACCGAAAGTGATGAAGATGCCTTCCCGAGAGGACTGCAGTGGCACAATTGCAAGGGATCTCAGGAACCAACCCTCTAGCAACCATGACCACACCTCATTGCCATGCTTGCCAGACTGTCAGGTACTAGGTCCCCTTCCGTTGCATCCGTTTCTTTTTAAATCTATGTCCCCTCATCCAGTCCCCTGGTGCATAACTGCAGTCTCATGCAGAACTTGCAACCAACATGCCGCAATAGTTTCTCGGCAAAGCCCTCGGGTACTTGTCGTTCTCCCTTGCTTTTGATTATTTCTGACCTGTGCTACTTCATCCAGTTCCCTGGCACAGCACCACGGCCACCTGCAGTGCCTGCAGCCCAGCCTCCGACACCAGTGTCTTCCCAAGGCTCCCAGGTACTGAGTCCTTCTTCCTTGCCTTCAAATGTTTTTGACCTGTGCTCTTTCATCCAGTTTCCTGGCACTAGCACTGCGGCCACCTCCAGTGCCCGCAGCTAAGACTGGCAGCAGTGTCTTCCCAAGGCTCCCAGGTACTGAGTGTTCTTCATTTGCCTTCGAATGTTTTTTACCTGTGCTCTTTCATCCAGTTTCCTGGCACAACACTTCGGCCATCTCCCAGTGCCTGCAGCTAAGTCTCCGGCAGCAGTGTCTTCCCAAGGCTCCCAGGTACTGAGTCTTCTTCCCTTGCCTTCGAATGATTTCGACCTGTGCTCTTTCATCCAGTTTCCTGGCACAACATTACGGCCATCTCCAGTGCCTGCAGCTAAGTCTCCGACAGCAGTGCTTCCCAAGGCTCCCATGTACTGAGTCTTTCGCCCTTGCCTTTGAATGTGTTTTGACCTTTGCTTTTTCTTCCAGTTTCCTGGCACATCACGACGACCATCTCCAGTGCCTGCAGTGAAGTCTCCGGCATCAGTGTTTTCCCAAGGCTCCCAGGTACTGAGTCTTCTTCCCTTGCCTCGCCTTCGAATGTGTTTGACCTTTGCTTTTTCATCCAGTTTCCTGGCACAGCCCTGCAGCCATCTGCAATGCCTGCAGCGAAGTCTCCATCGCCAGTGTCATCTAAAGGCTCCCAGGTACCGAGTCTTTCCTCCTTGCTTCGAATTTGTTTTGATCCATGCTCTCATCCAGTTTCCTGGCACAGAATCACGGCCATCTGCAGTGCCTGCACAAGTGTCTTCCCAAGGGTCCCAGATACTGAGTCTTTCTCTCTTGCATTCGAAAGTTTTTGACCTGTGCTCTTTCATCCAGTTTCTTCGCACAACCCTGCGGCCATCTGCTTTGCGTGCAGCTAAGTCACCATCACCAGTGTCTTCCCCAGGCTCCCAGGTACTGAGTCATTCTCCCTTGCCTTCTAATGTTTTTGACCTTTGCTGTTTCATCCAGCTTTCTGGTACAGCACTGTGGTCATCTACCGTGCCTGCAGCTGAGTCTCTGGCACCAGTGCCTCCCAAAGGCTGCCAGGTATTCGCACGAGGGAGAAATCCACCACTTCTCTCTGTGGTGTGCGTATCACTTGATGATGACGTCACACCTTTCTGAGGTGGCGCGGTGACGCACAGCTCTGCGTCGGAGGGCGGAGGAAGTGCTCACGCGGTACAAACACTCCTCGGTTCCTCCGGCTTGACGTAAGCGGAGCTGTGGTGGGAGGGGCCCCACCGGCTGATGTCACGCACATCTGTCCGTGAACCTCTTTTTTGTGTGATACCACGCATAATCCTCTGGCACAAGAGTCTCATCAAGGCTCCCAGGTACAAAGTCCTTTTCTCTTACCTCTGATTTCTCATTTCTTGCAGCTCCCAAATGCAGCAGGGCTGAAGGAAGGGGTGCTGAGGAAGTCTCTTTCCATGAAATTAAGCCAAGGTTTCCAGATCTGGAGTTCTTGGTTTTGGTTTTGAAATCTTTGTTAATCGCTGGTTTCTTGCAGCTCCCGGATGCAGCGGGACCAGAAGAAGGCTTGCTGAAGAAGTCTTTTTCTATGGATTTAAGCCAAGGTTTTGAGGTCTGGTGTATTAGGTTTTGTTGTTGAAATCTTTGTTAATATCTCGTTTCTTGCAGTTCCTGGATGCATGAAGACCAGTGAAAGGGTTTTCGAGGAAGTCTCTTTCCATGGAATTGAGCCAAGGTTTTGAGGTCTGGAGTCCTTGGTTTTGATATTGAAACATTTGTTAATTTCTCGTTTCTAGCAGCTCCCGGGTGCAGCAGGACCAGAAGAAGGCTTGTTGAATAAGTCTTTCTATGGAATTAAGCCAAGGTTTTGAGGTCTGGATTACTAGGTTTTGTTTTTGAAATCTTTGTTAAATTCTTGCTTACATCTCAGATGAAGCAGGACCAGAAGGCTTGTTGAAGAAGTCTTCTTGGAATTAGGCCAAACTTCGAAGTCTGAGTACAATGTTTTGTTTTGAAATCTTTATTAATTTCTCGTTTTTGTAACCAAGATGCAGCAGGACCAGAAGAAGGCTTGCCAAAGAAGTCTCCCTCTATGGAATTAAGCCAAGGTTTCGAGGTCTGGAGTCCCTGATTTAATTTGTTTTTGAAAACTTGTTAATTTCTCCTTTCTTGCAGCTCTCGGAGGCAGCAGGACCAGAAGGCTTGCCGAAGAAGTCTCTCTCTATGAAATTAAGCCAAGGTGTTGAGGTCCGGAGTCCTATGTTTTGTTTTTGGAATCTTTGGTAATTTTTGGTTTCTTGCAGCTCCTGGAGTCAGCGGGACCAGATGAAGAGTTGCTAAGGAGATTATGCCATGTGCAACTTAGCCAAGACTTGGAGGTTTGAAGGACTGGTGCCTTTCTCTCAATTGCTTCTTAACAATTTTTGTTTTGTTTAGTATTCTGATACAGCAGTAAGTGCAGCAGTGAATAGTGCCCTGCAAGACGTGAGGCTGTCAGCTCGCAAGCGACCACGCGGAAACCCCTGTGGATCCAAAGACTCCTGCACAGGAACCAGGGTTCCTTCTACAAAGAAGGTAAACCAGGTTTCATTACATTGTTTATCTGCAGGGCTTCCCACAAAGCAGAAGTCATTGCGTAAGTGCATTAATTAGGCATTTCGTTGGTGAAACTTAGTTGCATAAACAAGTGTTGTGGTAATGTATAGGTATGCTGCACTGGTTCGTCGATGGTGAGACTGCATCCGACATGTTGAAGAATAGGTACTAGCATACAGGAACGAGATATTTCTGTCACCTCTAAACCATTGTCAAGTGGTGCCTTAGACACCCGAGCACCAATTCTCACATTGAAGAAGTACTTCTCTCGAGCTGCTTAGTGCGAAATCAGCGACCTTTGTACGTATACGATCTGGCTCTAAAATGTGATGTAGTTTTTCTATTGCAATGTTTCAGTGAAAGAAAAAAAGAGCAAGGTCTGCGGTTGTGCCATAAATATGACCTTAAAACCACACCATAAAAATGCTAGCGTGTGACCTGTGCATGGAGTGGCACCACTGGTGAGCTAATGACTTTACTTAAAACTGTATTTTAATGCAAGCTAAATATCAAAACTTACTCATGCAGAGCAGGCTATGCACAAAGTGGAGAGAAAAGCTTCAGCTCAAATTTTCCAAGAGTAGCATAGAAAATGCATGAAATAAGTTATTCTTACTACTTTTGTTGCATTTTGACCTTGCAATGTGACTGCCATCTGAGCAAGTGCTTTTTTTCTTTCTGAATGTCTTGCGTAGGTATCAGCAAGAAAACTGTTCCTAAAGGACATTGGTTCTGCTACAACAGCAAATAGGAAAACAACAAGGATCTAAACACTACAAGTCACGGACAAGAAAATTATCACAAGAAAATAATCTCCTGAGTTACACGGTCAAGTGTCGTGATGTAGGCGAGTTGGTTCATGGTAGACAGAATTAAACAGCGCGCAAAAATAGACAAGGACGAAGGAAAGGTGCGAACGACACTAGCGCTGAACGAAAGGTGCGAACGACACGAGCGCAGGTGCGAACGGCAGCGCTTGTGTCGTTCGCACCTTTCCTTCGTCCTTGTCTATTTTTGCGCGCTGTTTATTTCCGGTTACATGGTCCACTTGGAGTAACTTTTTTATTTTCCATTTATACTGTGACTCAATGTGTAGCTCTTATCTTTCTTGAAGTAATTTAAGTTTCCAGAAAGATGATTGATTATATTGCCTATGGACCGTTTTGCTAGTCTTCCAGAAGTTTTGTCGATTGTTAACATAATTTTGCATCTTCCAGATTTTTTAAAGTGTATTTTTTTAATGTTTCAGCAAGCTTTATATTTTCTATTCTTCAGTGATATCTACTGCATTGCATATGCCTAGTTTTGTTTTGTTTTTTGTTTTGAGGCGTTTTTGTGCATATGCCATTTTGTTTTGAGGCGTTTTTTAGTAGATGCAACTTGTGTGGATTGTTCTTAACATTTCTGAATCTTAATTTTTGGTATGTTTCGATGCATCTTGTATAATTTTTACGGTTCATTTATATTTCTTTGTCATGTGTCCATTCTTATCTTCAACTGTCCTTTTCAGTGTGACAGTATTTTACTTCATCAGTTTACCGTTTTAGCATGTTTTGGAGTCACACTCAAGGGTTTAATTTTGCTTGTTGGTTACTGTACCGCACATTTCAATGCTAGACTCTTCATTACAAACAATTATGCACAGATATATTGGGACATACTAGGTACTGGATGTCAAGTATGCTTCTAGATGTGCCAAATTGTTTTATGTACATACTGCATGTCATGTTCTTGAATGTCCGATTTTTATATCTTGACCTGTAGCACATTTCAAACGATTTTGACTTGAACTGCTGCTGTTTTTTCTTCATGCTTTTCCACTGAAATTTTTGAAATATAGTTTCTTCTCGATGCTTGAAAATAAATTGAACAATGGTCTTAATTACGCCTCTCTTGCCATTTGTACAAATAAAAACATTTGATAATCCTCAATGTACTACAGTTATTTTGTGAAACATGAACCATCATTGGCAAGTTTTTGTTTCTATGAAGCATATCTGCAGCAAGATTGACCTTTGGATACATCCCCTTTTGCATAAGGGTACAGTTTTAACCTTTTTGCTTAATGCACAGTTACAGAATTCTACATGCAGTGATACAGGAATATTATCCAAGAATAGAACAGGAACTATTTTACCATAACTTGGTAACGGGCGAATGCTACAGCCATTGGGTGATGGGGCGAAGCACATGTCAGCTCATCATAGGAGAACGAGTCACATCGAAACTATGCTCTTACATGACTGTGGCTCCGGTCTGCTCGCTGAGGCCATGGCTTTTATCTGTTTACTAAGTTATGCTAAAACAGAGTATTGTCATAGTCACTGAAGTTTTTTCCTAATGACGTTTCCTTCTAACACTTTCCCTTGTTTCGCTGAGATGACAGATGTTGTGATACAAGACACATTCCTTCACAACACATTTTGAGGAAAGGCACCAAGGTAATTTATTTCCGCTTTGTTGTGTTGCTCGTGCAGATATATGGCTGTGCTTCTATACAGCAGTGTCTTTATGCATGCTGATTAAGTCTGCTCAGTTCACTGATAAATTAGAATCAATTGCGTACCAAAGTGGGATTTGTTATTTCGCTGTTCCTGTAGTATTTAAGTGTGAAGAAGCCAAGAAAAGTACAGAAGTGTAGCAGTTGCATCTCTTGTGCAGGAATACTGCTTCAAGATTTTATTCTTATTTTTCTAATGCGCACAGACTTTAAAGTTACATGAATTCGTTTTCGTTTGCTTACCAGACTTCATTGAGTTCCTAAGTTGCGGCATTCGATCCAGCTTTTAAAGTTGTTGGCAAGGTTTAAATGCATGTCATAACAGTTACAGGCCAACATCTCTCGACAAGGTTCCATCGCGCGCAGCTTTGCAAAAGGCTTTCTTTTCGCGAGCGCTCGCGAAAGCATTCAACAAAGCCGTGCTGTCGCGCTCAGACTAATCAACGTTCTAATAAACATAGCTCATATTCTCTCGAACAGCCGGCAAGCGCACGAGAAGCTAATCTGCACCGTCCACCCCACATCCCAGTCCCCCAACCCGCAGCGTCCGCACTATCACACATTATTGCACACACACACACACACCAACGAGGAGGCAGCTGCGCGCGCGCACGCACACGCACGCACGCACGACACACACGCACACACACACACACACACACACACACACACACACACACACACACACACACACACACACACACACACATACACAAATTAATAAATTAATAAATTTGCCCGTTTTCGCACTTTGGGTGCGGATAAAAAATACTCTTTATTCGCAACCCGGGTGCGGATAAGAATGAGTCCTTATTCGCACCCCAGGTGCGGATGAAAATGCGTCCTTATTCCAACGATGCCTTATTCGCACCTCGAATGTGGATAAAAATCCGACCTTATTCGCACTTCCGGTGCGGATAAGGTCGGATAAGCCTGCTTGCATATCGCGACACTCTCACGCCGCCGAACGGCACACCTATCCATTCTGGCAGCGAGCAGAAGCACTCGGCGTCTAGTCACTGCGTCTTACAGGAGATGGCGCCACATATCCAGTTGTCGCCAACTGGGTCGTCTGCATAGGCATAGGAGTCCGCCGTTGACCCCTGACAAGTTTGTTGGTCTAATTTTCCGCAAGAGGGCTGCACCTTGAAATCTTTAAAGTTAAAATACATCAATAAAATACAATTATCGTGCAAATTTGAGATTGTTAGTTCAAGCGTCTAGTTTCCCGGCCGATTTTAAAGCCAGACGGAATTTCTGACCACCAACAGCTGGCTGCGTTGAGGTACAGTGTACTAGAATACGGGGTAGTGTTTGGACCGGCGCGACTCGACAATGGGAACTTGTGAGGCTGCGCGTATAGACAACAATCGCGGCGCTGCAGTCGACAGGGCAGCAGAAAGTCGCTGCTAGTCGCTGCTACGTGCCGCCGCACGTGCGCGTGCACGTGGTGCACGCGCGCAACCACCACCATACTGACCCTACTGCCGATGCGCCGGTGTCGACACCTATCGCAATCTACACCACACGCCTCACGCGAGCCGCTCCGGTCCCAACACTACCCCGTATCCTAATACACTGTAGTCGAGTGCGCTGCCCACGGGACGGCAGCTGCGATGTGGGGAGGCATCAGTCGCGGAACGTGCACACAACGTGAGGCGAGATTCACCCATTTCAGGTGTATTCTACGAAACGTCACGTCCTTCACTTAAGGACCCCTATACGCACAGTTGCGTTTGAGTGCGTTTGACTGCGTTGCGGCTGCGAGAAATCAGATGCTCCTTATGTCTCGTGCCAAACTATTCCTTGAATTGGATTCCACGCTTGATGCGAAGCACATATGTGCCGGTGACTCTCTTTTGTTTCTCGACGCAACGCAGTCAAACACTCTCAAACGCAACTGTGCGTAAGGGCCTTTAGGCTCGTTCAGCCAGTTGCGTCGACTTGCCGTTGCGCTGCGTTGCGTCGTGCAGCGCAGCGCTTCCCCATGGGGTCGTCGAAGGGACACCATAGCAACAGCTCGACGCAAGCTGCAGTAATGAACGCAGTCAAAGGCCACTGTGTGAACGAGCCTTTGAGTAAAGGGTGATGGGTGTCTTAAGCTTCTACGCTTGCACACCACTCATTCCGCCTCGCCCACAATGGTATACACCAGCAGGACCATGACACGTAACATATTACATTCTATAACCAACCCACCCCCTCCCCTTAAAAAATAGAAAGGAAACCCGCACATTTCGGTTACACTTAAACTTCCTTCGAGCGTAACTTGTTAAAGAACGCACGCTACAACCCCTTCGAGCCAATCCGAGCGACAGAGGCGAAGCACGTGACAAAACAGGGCGGTCTGGTGCGTGTGGGCAGAGGGGGGCCCGGGGGTCGAAGCCCCGCCCCCCGAAAATGCCAAGGCTTCCCCCCCCCCAACGGGGCCCGTCAGTCTCCCTGCTCACGCAGTCCCGGTTTTGCACGCAGGCACGGAGCAACGGGGAAGCGCGGACCATCTCAACACCAGCAGGCTTTCGGAAAAATTGTTCGTCGGGTAAGAAAATGCTCAAATTAATAAAATATGCAATATCGTTCAATTCATGTTTATTCGATGGGATGCGGCACTTGATCTCAGATATATAGAGAACGGATATTTCGAAACATTTGTGGGGTGAAGGATGGCAATTTCAACGCAAAGTATAACAAACTATCCTCACTGAAATACACAGTTCAATCAAACCAAAGTGAACATAATAAAATGAACACACGGTGATAATTTAAAACAATGTCAGTGATGTAAGGAGTAATAAATGAATTGTAAAAAATAACAATTGCACTGTAAGCAACGGGTGGCGGTGCGCTCACGCACACCTTTTGTGATCAGAATTATGTGCTTTCGACTAGAAATTACCGCGAATAAAAAGGTAACTGTGACTAGTCATATTAGAATGCAATTTAGAGGTTCTTTTTATCATCTCATTTATGCCAAGCGCCTCCACATTAAAATGAAGCCGCCTGCGTTCACGGAAAAAAATATCCCGGACGTCCTCCGCTTGAACTTTAATGTAGCGGTGAACATTCAAAAGCGCTATACTTTGTTCAGCTTAGGTCCAGACACAGCCGATGCTACTAGCGCGAGCTCCGGGCTTTCAGCGTCCCTGCCAAGCACGCGCGCTCGTGCAGTGCAAGCACTGTTCAGGGCCACATGTTCACGCCTGTAGCATCGGCTGCGTCTGGAATTAAGCTGAAACGAAGTATAGACTAAGCAGTCGCTCACTCTAAGTGGACGCTCTCAGGTATGTTTTCAACCGTCGTAGTGAAGAGAACGAGCGCTCAGCTTCCGCCGTTGTTAAGGGCAGAGTCGCTATAGTATCTTGAGGAGACGATGGACGTTCTGAAATAGGGCCTCCGGACAGAGGGCGACCGCCTGTATACCGCAGACGTGACGGGCGCTTCACGTTTCTCCCTCTTGCATTCGACGCCTAAAATTTCCCTATTTTTGGCGAAGTTTCCCTCACTTTGCGAAAATCGTCGCTCACGGATGCGATGAAGTCCGTCTTGCTTTCTGCTTTGTATGTCAAGGTGGCATCCGATGCAATTCCTCATTACTATTAGCTTAATCTCTTCGTTGCACGGAACATCAGAAACTCCGAAGAGACAAGCCTTCATATTCTCACTACGCATAGGCGCAAGGCTAGTCAAGTTCCTTTCCACGTTCGGCGTGTAGTTTCTTTGTGGTGCGTCATGTCATTTCTCCGAGTGACGGAACGACGAGTTCGGACTGATATGACTTCTCCTTACCCCGAGGATATGCTGCTGCTGCCTTTGGACCACGCTGCAAGATAAAACGGCCTAGCAAAGATAACACACTTTCCTTCGGCATCTGGTTCTGCTAGCACGAATTTGTTAAGCCTTTAATACAGAGGTTCTAACTCTACCATTGATGTTTCGCGGACCCCTTGTGGATCGGCGGAGATGATGGAGGACCCCGGTCGTGGTGAGGGCAATGGAAAGTATAGTTGAATTGTGATAATGATTTAATAAATAGATATGACTAAAGGTTGTGGTAAGTAGGCTTATCTCATTGACATAAATACGAGAAAACTCGCCCGAATATTGGGATGTTTCTCCTCAATCTGAAAAGAGTATTTTATTGCGGGCTTGACTGATGAGGCAGGGAGGGCTCCGCGGACTTCCAAAATGTCTTCGCGGACCCCTTGTGGTCCGCGGAACCCCATTTGAGAACCACTGCTTTAATAGATAATAGATTTTGGTTTTGTGATTGTTCAAAATTACCTTCGCCCTAAATATGGGCCCCTAGTGTTTGTGCGTGGTCGGTTGTTCCAATTTTTCAGTGTCAAGAATTTTTTTTTTTGCTGTTTATTTTTTTTTGTGAAAGTATAGCTATCCTTGTGTTTTGTCTGGCCTTCACGCGTTGGTATTGCAGTGCTACCTCGAAAAGCGGAGGGAGTTGTGTGCTGTGAGGAAGCTTTTAAAGTTGGTGGGCCGCAATTACGACGACAGTAGAACAGTGAGCAACCCCGCCCGTATTCCTGTAAATGAAGCCTGCTCCATTTTGAAAAATGACAATGCAGCGTTACCCGTTTTATCTTAACAGCGCATCACTAATCTTTGCCTGAGCGTCCGTGTCGGCGAGCTCACCCTGCGTCATTGAGGGGGGGGGGGGGATGCCGTTGAACCCCTCCCGAAATAAAATCCTGGCTACGCCACTGGGCGAAAGCGTAACACATGCTGTTGAAAAGAGGGGAAGGAGGAGCTTTCCTCTTGCCCAGACCATCTTTTGTGTGTCCCATACGATGCTTTTCGTTTCCGTATAGACCAACACGTGGCTTTGGCGTCACGCAGCTGCGGTGGCGCTGTCGACGGCACTGCGCATGCGCAGACGCTTCACTTCACGCGAATTCGGTTTCTGCGCACGCGCAGTGCCCACACCTGGTGTGGGCAAACGCCGGCTTGTTTGTAAACAGCGTGTTGGTCTATAGAAGATGAGCGCGCCGTTCAGAGATTCATACAGAAGCGGGTTTTTTTTTCTCTTCCGCCTGTGACTTTGAGAGCACTGCGCGCAGCTACTGCGATCAGTATGGTCTCGTGTCTCCCTCCTACTCTCCGATTGGCTACGCTGGGACCGTAGCCTGCGCCGTTTGCCAAGTTAAGGTGAGACGGATTATACATAGTTGATGTATATTGTGTATGTAAAGTGCACCTGAAAATCACCTAAAAAAAGAGCTTTTACTATATTTCGTTTTGCCTTAGGTCCGAGCGCGGCCGATGTTATGAGCCAAAGGGCCAATCAAACAGCGAAAGAGGCACAACGTCATGGCGTGCTCTCTGCACCTAAGAGAACCAGCCGTTGTTCGCCGCCTCTCTGTGCGTGCTCGTCCGCCGGCTTGTCCTATCAAGCGAAAAGAGCACGCCATGACTATACGCTTTTTGCGCCGTTTGATTGGCCCTTCCGCTCATAACATCGGCCGCGCTCGGACCTAAGGTGAAACGAAGTATAGCTGACGGGCAACGGAGATAACTGATGGTGTCTGCGGTTCGATGCATCTGCGGCCTGGCTCGATCCCTTTTCGCCTGGTCATGAGGCCCTACGGAGGACGTGGCGCGGCAGGATCCGTCAGTCATCCAAACCTTCCACTGCCATGCGGCTCTACTCAGCTTAAATCTTTGACTGCAGCACATCAATAAGTATACGCCAGGGCCATGCGAATGACGCTGAAAAGGCGAGAAAGGAAAGAATAGCGAGGTGGGAAGGAACATAAACGTGCTAAAAAGGAATCATAGTGATGGAGGAATAGGAATAAGGTACCGTGTGCGTTCTCGAGAAACGAAGAACCAGAAAATTAAAGAGAAAGAGGAGACGACAGGTACAACTGGGAAGGACAAAACGAGGTGGTGGACGGGGGGAAACGAGATGTCGCGGTTGGGCGTCGGGCGGATATTCGGTTTGACGGTATCTCACGTGTCACGAAATGCGACACGGCAAACGCGCGAGAGAAATGGCAGCGGAGGAAGCGCCAACACATCTGCTTACGACTTGCACTTCCTCGTAAATCCCAGGATGCATGTCCCCCCAGGGGCGCCGACGACTACCCAGACGAACGAACAAGCCAACAAACGATGCTTTGCGTTGCCACTACTCTCAACGGTACGTCGCGTGTCGTAAGAAAATTCCGACAGACGTCAACGCCGAAGAAGAAGCAGAAAACAAATACACGAACGAAGGCCCCGCCATTACACTTGCCAAGCAGAAAGCTTTTGCCTCAGAGACCCGCGGCAGCGATTGATCATTCGCTATCGCAAACGACACCCGCGCGCTCGTGAGAGCATTAAGAACAACGATAAGAACAAGTTTCTTTCTTTATGTTATCTGCGCATATATATACATATACTCTTTACCAACTCTGCGCGATCTTCCCCCTTCATATTTTCTCCCTGAAGTAGGAGTTGACAGGAGAAAGTGACGAGCTTAGTTATACGTGCAGCGTTCTCATGATTTTCTTCGAGGCTTCCCTCGTTTTGTCCGTGTGACTTTTACTTGCTTTGTTTTCTATGCCATTCGTTCTTTTCCCACGAGGGAACCTAATAGTAGCCCAAGGGGAAAGAAAGGGGGCCGATGCTGTCTCCCTGTTTCCAGTTCTTATACTACGGTCTTTTTTTGTAGCTTTCGTTACACGACCATATGTTTTATCCCCCACCACCCCCCAAAAAAAAATCTTTTTAGATTGTAACGAAAAGAGACAAACAAATAAACGATAATATCTTCCGTGCTTCTTCGGGGCTGGCAGACTTTAGATGCGGTTTTGCCTACCAGGAACCCGGGGACCGCTGGCCCTCGGGGCGTTCTGTTCTTACGACGATGTGTCTCCCTTTATCGTTTCAGTTTTGGCTTTCTTGTCTGCAGCGTAGTGGAAGAATGGACTGCGCCCGCCGGTTTGAAACCATCAGTATATATAGTCCGGGACGCTGAGTGCTGGCCGCTGGACATTGAGGCATACGCGGGAATCGCCATGGCCTTTGTGTTGAGCACCGATCGCCCTGTGGTCAGTGGCGCGGGTTGAAACCGCGCTTGCACCGAGAAGGTTCCTCTCTTTCCTGCTGTCGCTTTGTGGAGCTAGCTTTATCGATATTGTTATTTCGAAGCCGCAGGCGTGCGCGGTGCTCGTCGTCGGATGGCTGCCTGCTTATCAAACTCGTCCATTTATAACGGGGCTGAGCCTACTTGGATCGTCGAGCTGCTTTTGCTCAGATTTAACGATTTTTGCAGATGTGGGATTTGCTTGGTTTCAGATAAAATCGCTAGGAACGGACGTACGTTATGGTTGGAGGTTGGTGGGATAGACATAGAAAAGAAAAGCTTTGTGTATACTGTATATACTTGGTGATAAGGATTTATAGAAAAGAAAGAGGAATTTTCTGTTCGTAATTGTTAATGTATATATATATATATATATATATATATATATATATATATATATATATATATATATATATATATATATATATATATATATATATATATATATATATGTGTGTTTTATTTCAACTAGTACGTGTCTTGCCAGAGGTGCTCATCCAGTGAAGAAATCCAGAGACTTTTAAAAGGACGGTGAAATATATGTGTCCGAGAAGAGTTTGCCAATGTCAGAAATCAATAAGGAAATCATAACGTGTAGACTATAAACGACTACACGCTCTAGAAAACCACATTTTGAGGTTGGGCACCATTATGTCTGTCGCCCATTTGTCGTTTGTTGTTTCCGCGCAGTATTCGACCGGTTTACACACATGTCCTCATATTTGAAACTAGTATGATTGCTGTACCAACAGCCTACCGCTGCCAATTTCTAAATTCTGTTTTTAGTAAGATATGCGGCCGTAACGTTCCTGTTGTTCCTGTCCCATATAGCGACAACAACAAACACAACACGCTGTAAAAAAAAAAAAAGTCGTAACAGAAGTTGTTGACTTTGAAGCGCAACTCACGTCCCACCTTCGGGGAGTAGTTTCAAAATTTAATTTCGAACAACGTTTTCCGATCAAGTCAAGCACTTTCAGTTCACTGTCCGAACTTCTGCACAGCTGCCACCGACGCGTCTGGTGCGTCAGGGACGACGGCAAAAAAATGGGACAGTCGTGCGGAGGAGGCTGAGATTGAAGCTCTTCAATAATACAAATGGAGGTTGGGAAGTGACTGGAATAAGCTCCCGCCTTCCCGCCTGCTAAAGGAGCAAACAAATAAACCAATAAAAAATAAGGGAGTGGAGTGCTCTATTTTGTATCTGAGCGTAAGACAGGCACAATGACATGCGCCTTGGGCCTTGTGCTTACCACATGGCGGCCTGGTCGTGACTGGGATAGCAAATAGCAAAAGAGCGAACTTCCATTCTTGAAAACAAAATGGAACATAAAGAACCCGTTATTTCAGACATTTCGCACGTGTGACTAAACAGTGACGAGCGGTGCAAGCGAAAACGAAATTGTTATTTATTTATTTATTTATGAAATACCGCGGGCTTTTGATCAGGCAAGGGATACAAATATAAATAAATTGCTAACAAAAACACACGCAAGAAAATAAGTTTTCTTGCGAAACGCCGAGATTTATCACCATCCCGCTTAATGTTGGACGATAGTTGAATATGATTCTTTCGTGAATGTGAAACTTCAACTATCATTCAACATTAAAGGGGCAGTGCAGCGATATTAGATTTGAACGTTTTTAACTTTACGTGAGTTTACTGGCACTAGTGGATTTCAAGTTTACTCGCCCGCATCGCCATCGACCAAGAAACATCTTTGTTGCGGCTTAATCTCAAGGATAAAAGCGAGCGTTTTCATTCAATTTCTCCTTCGCAAAACTTGATGACGTAGATTGGGGGTCGCAGTACCTCCCAGTGACAGTAT
The DNA here is from genome assembly GCA_037355805.1 of Ixodes ricinus. Taxonomy (NCBI): domain Eukaryota; kingdom Metazoa; phylum Arthropoda; class Arachnida; order Ixodida; family Ixodidae; genus Ixodes; species Ixodes ricinus. The sequence continues at coordinate 44,360 of JAZHYW010010992.1, read as the reverse complement.
TTGAATGCGCCTTATAGATTGGACCCGAGCATTACGTAAGCACTCGATTTGGGCTCGTGATAATCAATAGCTCGACAAGCATTCGGGCAGTGGCCCGTGACCGATCGCGGCAATGACGACAATAGCCGAACCCTAAAAATGTCTGTAACTCAGCGCGTGTCCTGTGCTTTGGCCACCCCAGCGCGTGGCTATGATCAACATTGGCGGCATATATTCGGCTCCAGATCACGTGGCCGCTTCTTCTGCCTGCAAGCTGAGCGGGTGAACGCTGCTCGCTTTTCTTTAATTTCTTCTGCGACTTCGATTGCGTGTAATGAAAAACGAACGAGTGTTTCACAGGTCGTTAGCGTGAGGGATCCGTTCTAAGCGGTATTGGCGCGAAGTACAAAAATCGTTGTATCGCCCCTTTAAGCTGGATGGTTAGAAAGCTAGGCTCTTTGCAGCAAAATTGCGGCGTAATAACGCAAGATTTCGAAACTGCGTTTATGGCGAGATGTAGCTGAAAACCTTGTAATAGGCACTACTCTATCCACTTATAGACAAACGTTACTCTACTCGGCGTGAACTATTTTGTGCTGCGGTGTCAAGGTCGGCTTGGCCTCCTCAGTGCTCCAACTCTATCAGCTTGTCGCCCGAGGAGCGAATGCGAATGAAACGCGAGGCGAAGCCTCGGTCACGTGCTTTCGCAGCAGCGTCCGGCTGGAGCGCTGTGGAAGCTACGCCTCATACCGGTACCGCGATGTGAGAATGTTTGCCCTACACATCTCTTAAGTGAATAAAATAAATAAAGTAAGGCCCTAATACAGCTCGCTTGAAGTAAAACTAGAATTACTTAGGCGTCGCGGACCCAGCCTCGTGCTGCTGTTCTACTAGGATCATCCAGCTGACAGCCATTTTGATATGCGCTAGTGCGCCCCCTATGGGTCGTGAAAGTTGCGGATAGGAAACCCATATTTATCTTATATTTAAGCTGCATCTTTAGCAGACTTTTGCCTATGTCAAATCCTGCAAAAGACTTAATTTTCACGAATTTCGCGAATCGCCTACAATTCGCGGAAAATAAATCCCGCGAACAATTCCGGTAGAATGTAACCACATTGGAATTTATATTGAGATCCCACCACGTCGCGAAAATTAGAACCCGCGGAAATGTTGAGCCCGCGAAAAATAAGTCGTTTACCGTACTCTACTCAAGATCCGTATTTCAATTACTTTTGGTTGTAATTTGGTATCTCGCAAACACATTTGGTTGAAAGTATTTGGTGTTTTTTCTTAATTGCATTAGCATTTTGTACTCATCATCTCAATTATATTTTTCAATATAAAAAAAAGCTTGTCGCAGGAATGCTTTACTGGAATAGGAAGCGCCACACCCCAGCTCAAAGTTGAACCGTTTGCAAACTTGAAGCGAAAAGGACCGAACACAAAACAGGAAGCTAGCCAGAAACAAAAATACAGACTCAAAATGCCAACAGAGAAAAAAAGAAGTTTTCTAAGTGATTTTTTTTTGTTTGCATTACTGTGTTATGACAACAATGTCCCTTTCTTTCGCCAGTCTGGCACTTGTAGGGAACGGTGATAATCCTACCCTAAGTCATAAGGACAAAGATTTCAACAAGGGAGGAAACAAGCTACTAGAGTGCCTTCATGTGCGCTTCGCATAGAGTGATGCCAACTGCCTGTTTCCCTTTCCCAAACCCTCTCCCGCCGCCATTTTGTTCCTCATTGTTTCCCCGTGGGCCGGAAAGTGGCCTTTGTGTCCATCGGTCCTCCCATCCAAGGGGCGAAAATGCTAATCCTCCCTCCGTGGGTTCCACAACGCTGCTCCGAACTTGTGAGATAAGGTGCTCGTTTCCGGGAGGGTTATAAGCCCCCGGATTATCGCCGAGAAACAAAATGGCTGCTGGTTTGTCGGCGAGCGGTATTACAAAGGGTGGCATATCACCCTAGCAAAGCGCACATGAAGGCTCCCTACAAGCTACAAGCAGGATGGATTCCTAAAATGCAAACAAGAATCCTTCCAAAGATATTTGCCCTTCTGAACGCACTTAAAGGGCCCTGCAATCATATTTAAGCGTCTACCTTTTTGCGGTTTCCACGTCTCTTGGGGTTCGGGCAAGCCAGCGAGCACGGAGAGAGTAACTAAATATCAGTGCGTCATATTTTAACCGGACGACGCGGAAACCTCCTCCACCGACGAGGGCGACCCGCGGTACCGAAAGCGCGCAAAATGTGACGTCTTAGGTCCTGGCCTTACTACTGGTCAGAGCCGCTAAAATCTTTTTTTTAAGTCGAGATAGAAAATATAAGTGTCGCGAACCGTTTCAATTATGTATGAAAGTAGTTTTTTGTTCAGTATTTTAGATCAGAAAAGAAACAAATGCAGTTTATAAAGTACGGAAACAAGAAATGACCCGTCGACATACCCGCCACCAAGCGGCGGAAAAAACGGCCCATACTAGAAAGGGCTAGTGGGATGAGGCGCCGAGGAACGGCGGGCGTAGAAAGGTCCCGGAGCGTAGAAAGGCAATTTGGTGGTATGGCAGCGCGAAGTGGCTCCCGTTCTGTACTGATCTTTACCCCGTGTTTGCTGTCGTTTGTGGCCAATGAAGTGTTATGCCGAAATAGTCTTTAATCGCGCAGCAAATGCAATGCGAGCCGCTCTGGCTGCCCGCTTCATACAGCCTATCCAACACACGGTTTAGTGGCGCCCTCTCGAGCCGTCGACACGAAGTGCGGCAGCCGTGAGCGCTCGATGAGCTCACTAGCCCTCCTCTAGTTCACGGCCACTCAAGCCAGGACCTACGACGTCATGAAGGCGGTTCTTTTTTGCTTGTTTTTGTAATTCTAATTTGCCTATAACTTTTTAAAATAAAGCGAATTTTGCGAAAAGAAAAGTTTCATTAAGTTACTACGTTCAGTGCGCTTAGGTTGGGTGCAAATTAAAAACCAGTAAAATAGTCATTGCAGAGGCCCCTTTAAAAGGGCAACTCCGCTTCATTTTTGATATTTAGAAAACTATGCAGCCCTCTTCAGTATCATATAGGAAGACCCCATGTCAAATATTACGATCTAATTCCGTCTATATATTTCATAAACTGGCCAGCAAACTTTCAAATGAGCCAAGTCGCCGAAATCTGCCAACTCTAGCGTGCGACGTGAGGCGCAATCGTCAGCGCAGTCAATGCGACGGAGGTGGAGCGGCCAACGTTGAACCACTACGCCAAAGGCATGACTACGTCATTCTCGCGTTTTGTTTGTTTTTACTTCTCAGAGCGAAATTGAACGATGACGTCATGAGTTTCTCCTCCCGGTGTTGGCTCAAGGACGTCCACGTGATCCCCGTAACGCGGATGCGCTATAATAGTTTGCGCTGCCCTGCGCGCTTATCGGTCTGTTTCTCCGCTCCCCCTCTCCTCTTTCGTCTTCTCCCCTTCCCCCTCTCCCCCGGGCCATCACCGTCCACGCCATCCGAAGCGACCTGCCCGCGTCGCGTGTCCTGTTCCTCGCCCCCACGAAGGTCACAAGACCACGTGGTTCGACGTGACGTGGCCATGACTCTGACTACACGAGGCCAATGTTGCCTGACGCAACCGAAGTTTCGGTTTCGGTATCAGCTGATGTTTAAATTAAGATTACACAAATAATATTTCACATTTCGCAAATTCGAAGACGTAGAGCTGTTTAGTAGTGCTTTGTGAAATCAAATCACATGTAAGCCTAAATTTTTCGGAATTGAGCGGAGTGGCCCTTTAACATTGAGAAAGGTATACAGGAACTCAACTCTCCTACGTCACGCCGCGGTGGTGGCGCGTCGGACGCACTTCCGGTCTGGGGCGGTGGGCAGAAGTCGCCGTGCGAAACATGCATTCCTGTGTTCATTTGGGAGAAACGAGACAAAAAACCTACCTTCTCGTCAAAATGCTTTGACGGGGGCTGTACAAAGAGAGTCTGGAAAGGTTTGATGATCCGTTTTCGCGTGTGCTGCCCCCTCCGTTCCTCCGAGAACGTGGATAGTAGCCGTGAAAAGGGCAAACCAGACGCTGTCGAACTACGACTGCTTGTGCGGGCAACACTTTGTGGTCGCCAGATGTATTTGTTTTGTTCCAACATGAACGAGAGAAAACCGCCAAGTTGTCCGGACCACCCGCGGTTTCAGTGCGTCTTCCAAATCACACGGCCGCCTGATCGTTCGAACTTTCGTCTGCTCTTTCAAACTTGTCTGCTTTTTGTCGTCTGCTCGTTCAAACAAAAGCGGCTCGTAGACCAAACTTTGACCCGGTGATTGCAATAAGAAGTAATTGCGGGTCTCAGAAGACTTAAAGGGGTACTCCGGCGATTTTTTGAGCTACCTCAACTAACTATATTTTCTGACTCCCCGGCCTTTACCCTTTCCGGTATGCTATTTAGTATCGCGAAATTCATAATAGTTATTGTGAAATCGGCAAATGAAAATGAGGCAAAAACCAACATTCAAATATACCCGCACTTTTCAGTGCCGTGACGTCAGTGGCAGGCAGGCTTGCCAGTCGAGCAAACAGTCTAAAAAATAGAATATGCCAATCATTTGTTCCGTGCTGGAGCGCAGGTACTGGAGCGAGCCTCCAAAGCATTCATTTGACACCATTAAACCGCTTCCAATCAGTTGGAAACAAATTCTACAGTCCAAAGAGTGAACCGCTGCCTTCCACTGACGTCACTTTTTCGTTGTTGCCAGTAGAGACTTTCAGTTTGAAAAACACGGTGAGGACCAAAATTGTAAATTCAATAACTTTGTGAAAAATCATTATTTTGACCTAATATTTGGGATACTATTTTAGCGATGTTGTTTGGCGAGTTTAGCAAAATTTCAAGCAAATCGGGGACCATGAAGAAATCGCCGGAGTACCCTTCAAGTAGGCTCGGTGTAAACAGTAGATACAAGATGCTGATCATTGGTACCAGTGGCCATCACCGACTTGTTACGCTTGGTCTGCTCCCGCTTCCGATTTTAAGTATCGACGTCGATCATCGCCGCTACCTTCTACTTTTTGCAGCACGAGCGACGTCGCGACCGAAAATAGCTAGAAGAATCTCATCATGGTTTTGGCGTCCACGCTGCGGCGTTCATCGGTATGAATCGCCGCACGTCAAATTATTTACGCAAAGTTTAGCGTCGTAACGATCCTTGATAATTTCGCTCAGGCGATTAAAGTGGTAAGACATTGCTATGAGGACGTAGAATCGACAATTCCAACGCGAAAAAAGAGTATGCAGACTCACACAGACGCCGACAACTTGACATTACAATGGTTTGTTGACGCGGGACGCGGTGCTTCTTGCCCACACTCCATTGTGCATGCGTTCGAACTGTTGTCTGCTCGTTCAAACTTGCCTGCTTTTTGTCGTCAGCTCGTTCAAACGACAGCGGCCCGTAAACCAAAAGTTCACCCGTAATTGCGATAAAAAGTAAGTGCAGGCCTCAAAACACTTTTGAAGGTAGGTTGGGGTAAGTAGGCTAAGTGTAAACAGTAGATACAAGAAGATGTTGATCATTGTTACCAGTGGCCATCACCGACTTGTAATACCCGATTCTACTTGCGGTTTTCGGTATCGACGTCCACCATCTCAGCTACGGTCCACGCGTTTGCAGCCCGAGCGACGTCGCGACTGAAAATAGCGAGCAGAATCTCATCGTGGGAGCCAGGCTTTAGCGCCCATTCTGCGGCGTCCACGTGAGATGAATCGCCGCGCGTCACATTATTCACGCAAAGTTTTGCGGTGTAACGAACCTCGTTAATTTTACTGGAAGCCGCTGATGTAGTCAGACATTGTTAGGAGCAGTAGAATCAACAATTCCAACACAAAAAAGAGCCCGGGAACTCACACCGACGCCGACAACAACGCAATTCAATGGTTTTCTTATAGGCGACGGCGAGGCCTGCCTTGCCCACCGTCCACGCGCATGCGCGGCGCGGGTGGCGTCCGCTAGGGACTCTCCAGTTTGTTTGTAAACATGAGTTGGTGTGTCAAGGAAAGGACAATCACAACAATGCAGCATTGCTTCTTTATGTCGCCTGTGCCTTTCTTTTTGATGTTTAGTCATCTCTCATGCCGCGTTTGGGAGACATACCCCGGAACGGACGGGATTGTTCGTGACTGTCTTGTGAAGCAGCAAAACGGCATAATAAAAGACTACATCAATATTTGCGCGATTCCCAATTTTCTTAAGGTTATGAGAGATGTTATGAATATAGGGGATGACTACCGGTCTTTGATTTCACTGTATCTGACGCGTGGCTTCCGGGATGTGATTTGTCCTTTTTTAATCTGTTTAAGGAGGCTTTCGGCGACGAAGTTATTAGATGTGAAGGATATCCCGCGCCAGTATCCTGATACTTGTCTGTAAACCTTCAAGCCTGCATGCTGGCGGGACTTGAAAATAGAGTTTTTAAGCACTGATTGACAATTCACTCTCTTTACCAATTTCGAATGCGCCGAATCGTAATTGAGGAGTGGTTTTCCCTCTCGGCTCATACGACCAACAGACATGACGGGGCTGAAGGGACAGTCTTAGGTCCAGAAATCTTAAGGATCCCAGCTCTGGTAGCTCGTGTGTGATCTCCAAAGGGTTTAAACATGTCTAAACTCGGCGAGCAGCATTGGGCACATGAACCGAGAGGTTCATGTGCCCAATGGATGAGCCGAGAGGGAAAAAACCACTCCTCAATTATGATTCGGCGCATTCGAAATTGGTAAAGAGAGGAATTGTCAATCAGTGCTTAAAAAACTCTATTTTCAAGTCCTGCCAGCATGCAGGCTTAGCAAGCTTCACAGGACAAGTATCTAGGATACTAAGTGCGGGATATCCTTCACATCCAATAACTCGGTCGCCGAAAGCCTCCTTAAACAGATTAAAAGGACAATCACATCCCGGAAGCCACGCGTCAGATACAGTAACCAAAGACCGGTAGTCATCCCCTATATTCATAACATCTCTCATAACCTTAAGAAAATTAGAATCGCGCAAATATTGATGTAGTCTTTTCCGCCCCCATCAAGCTCTCAGGCCTATGTAAAAAAGTTAACGCCATACAAAAAGCTAATAAAAGGCTTGCGCGAAAACTTTATTTGCTGGAGATTCGTCCAAGTCAAGTTCAGGCTCAGGAAAATGTTACAACCGGACGATGAAAAAAAAAAAAAATGAAAAAAAAAGAGCTCGTGTTTTTTTTTTTTTTAGTCAGTTTGAAGACGAAAAGTGAAAGATAAGGTTGCACCGACCGATGGTCGGTTCCTCAGGGGCTGGCACGTCGACGGGAGCCTGCGGCTGGAAGGCTTGATCCGAGAGTAAATGCGAAGATCCTAGATGAACAAAGAAGTGTTCCTTTTCTGGCACGCACGCGGCTACGAACCGCCGGCGGACCTCTCATCACACCAGCGGGAAGGTGCACTGCAGGCGTGGACATCCATGGTGAGATATGTCCATTGAAATTCGTCGTTCTCAAGGACTGTTCTTGGAATGGACTTTCTCTGTGAATACGGCACCGTCATCGAGCTTAGGGCGAACAAGTTGACGCTGCTCCCCTATCCCTACGTCGGAAGATCGCGATGACGCCAGCCGCGGTACGAGTCCTTGCCTACCATGTGAACCTACCGCTGCTGTCAAGTGTCTTTGTGCCGCTCGGGACCGCAGCAGTTATGCCTGGTGAAGCTCTGTTGGAAGGAAACTTTCAACTGTTCCTGGGAAGAGGAATCGGCATTGCCAGGGGCGTAACAGAGCTGAAGGACGACCGCACCATTGTTCTTGTGACGAACTTGTGAAAAGAGTGACAGCACCTGACAAAGAGCACCGCTGTGAGCCACGTCGAGGAACTTCCATACACAGCCGCGATCGCCTTCATCTCAGAAGACATTTTTTTTTATTGCTGCACAAGAGAACACTGCATTCGGAGCCTGACATCAAGCTGACCCTCCGAACCTCAGAACGACGAAAGCTGACTGATCTTCTTGCCGAGTACAGCGAATGTTTCGTACGTTATCAAGGATGCGCCAAACGCCGATTGCTAAGCATCGTATTTTTACGGATGAGCATGCCGTTCCTGTCCACCAGTAGCCCTTCCATGTCACTGTGAAAGAACGGGAGGTCATCCGAAAAGAAGTTCAAGACATGCTCGAGGACAACATCATCCAGCCTTCAAACGGTCCCTGGTCATCTCCCATCGTGCTGGTAAAAAAGTACGGAACGCTGAGATTCAACGTGGACTATCGAAGGATGAATTCTGTGACAAAGAAAGACGTCTATCCGCTTCCTCGCATCGATGATATGGGCCCTTGATAGACTACGCCACGCCCGTTATTTCTCATTGCTGGACCTGAAGAGTGGCTACTGGCAGATCGCAGATGGTGCGGGGCGTCGAGGTAAAGGCGAGCAAGCTCCTCGGGGCGAAGCGGGTGCAAGAGGGGTGGATGGCGAAGATACTTATCGATATCTCGTGGTCTCTCACCGTACCGTGGGTGCGGGACGTTAGGGTGGTACCTGCGCAGCTCAAGTTGCCGTGTGTGTGTGTGGGGGGGGGGGGAGGGGGGCATCGGCGATAAATGTGGTCGGCTTCCCCACAGTGACCGCGCAGCGGGCGTCGGTCAGCCGTTTCCCAGACGTCAGTTTTCCTTGGCGCCGACTGTTCTTGGCGGACGTACTGCGGTAGTTCCTCCCGGCGTCGAGCGTACTGGGGTACAAGGTGTGTCGCGTCGAGAAGGCGCCGGGTACTGGCAGGCAACTGGCCGTGGACGTCGGGTCATAGCAGCGTAGGTCAACGTCGGCTCCTCCGGGGCGGCCACGTTGACGGGAGTTTCAGGCTGCAAGGCCCGCTCGACCACGTCGCGTACGATCTTGGCGACTGAAAGCGAGGCCGGGCGCTCAGCAACGAGGAGTAGCTTTCAAAGCTCCTCCCGAACGACGTCCCGGATGATTTCGCGCAGATCCGGGGAACCGGAGCCAATGTAGAAGGTTGACGAGGAGGATACATCGACGCCAAGTAGTTGCTGGTAGTGCGAGGCTCATGCCTGGAGGGCACGCTCGATGTTCGTGGCCTCGGTCACGACGGTCGCAGGCGGACTGCGCAGTAGACCTACAAATATGTTCTCTTTGGAGATCCTCAGTTTCTTCGCTTCAGAAGCTTTGTTATCCGCTCGGCTGCTAAGCCGAAGCACGTCCTCCACGAAGCTGACGATGCTATCGTTGGAGCCTTGGACCCTTGCCTGAAGCAGCTCCTTAAAGCGTTCTCGTCGCTTCTGAGTCGCAAACGCTCAGCGGAGCTCATCGTTGCGTGCTTCCCTGGTGATCGTCGCCTCGTGGTTTTCATACCAGGTACTACGTGCCGTGACCTCGGAGGAAAAGTTAACGTTTTGTAGGCATTGCTCCGGCGTCCACCCATTGTGACGGGCAACTCGCTCGTACAGCTGCGTCCAGTCGTCGATGTCCTCATAGACGTCGCCGTGGATGGGCGTCGGAGTACGGGGTGTGAAGGGCAGGACGACGACAGATGGACTGACCGGGCTCTGCGGTGGATGGGTACTCATTGTCTACTTGGTCTTGCGGAACTTCGGAGGGTTCGAGGTACCCGGTACCTCCACCAGAAATGTCGCGGAATGAAAAGGCTAAACCAGCGTAAAATTGTAAGTAAAGGTTAAACCACTTGTGTCAGAAACAAACGGCAGAACAGAACGTCAAGAAAACAGCAGCGAGCTTCAACGGCGGCAGCAGCTGACTAGCGCGAGACTGAATATGTCAGTAAGAACACGCTCGGCACCTTATCTACTGCACTCGGCATCTCGAACATTCGACCTAGAATGTTGGGGAGTGAGCTAGGGCGAAACTGACTAGGTAAGGTCATTCTGGCCTCCTTATCTTTTACACTCGGGGTAATAGTTTAACTCGAATCTTCTTGATCTACATCGAAGCGTTCCGGCTCGGTCATGCACGCGACAATATCTTACATAGATATTAGACTGTAAGTCTGGAATATTAATTATTTACACAAGCAAATCACATATAAGAGCTTCCCATGGTGAGAAGGGATTCACTACAAATTCCTTGTGTGCAATGCCGTTTCGGTCAAGTTCTAAATTGGCAATAAAAAAAATACGACCGGGACATTTTGCAAACAAAACTAAAGGTATACATTTTGGTGAGTTCTCGTTTAAAGAAATATAGCAGGATATTTCAGAAAAAGCACGCCAGCATATCCTGTGAAGACCACGTATCGCACAAAAACAAAAGAAGGCTGATCGCCTTCTTCGGAGGAGCCGACGTTGAAGGTCGCTATCAATTGGCCTATTTTGGGAGGTGAATAGGCTGTGCAATAAAGAAGTGTTCAACTAGATTTCAATCATTAAATACTAAATTGGGTAGTTTCTGTTTTAAACTTGTTTGGTATAACCAAGAACAAATAAATAAGTCACGTTGTGAAAGATTTGTGGCCCGTCCTTTAACAGCGCCCCGAAAAAAACAAAAAAATTTAACGTTCCACCGATCAACTGTTGCACCGATGTCCGATTGACTGTTTATGCAAAAATCATGTCATTGAAGCGCGACCTTAATGTCTGGGCTTCCAAATGGCCGTTGGCGCTAAAATGCAAGATATGCGCAGGCAACGCCATGCTTCGACAGTTGCATACGGCCTTTGAACTCTCAATCACCAGCCATACCAATAAATTATAATATTAAAAAAAAGGCCGAAGCACGTGATTAGATGTGGAGACTGCAGGATTTTGTCTTAGAATTGCAAGCGGCCGGTAGAAATGCACGTCGGAACGCAAAACGAACAAGACATGCACGTCCGACCCCTAAGTAAGCTTCAACAAGCGCCCCCCCCCCCAAAAAAAAAAAAAAAAAGTTTTTTTTTAAATGTATTTACGTTGTATTTGGCGCCCAAGTTCATTTTTTGTGTCGTTCGTAAGCGTTTGCTTTTGTTTAAAAATAGCGCGGCCGTCTTCATCCGGACGCTATTTTTACGGCTTGCATGACGGAGAGCCCTACGGGAAAACGGATGAATGCACTGACGTTTTTTGCGCTTGTATCCAGCTACATTAGGCAAAGGGACCTTAGTGGAACGAAGTAATAAGACGGATGAAGATTGTCAAATGATAACGCAAAATAAAAACAGAAGAGAGAGAGAGAGAGAAGATGCCATTGAGTCTATAATGAAGATGGAGCTTCTTCGTGGCCCTCGGTTCGTCATCGGTTCCAATCGGGAACTGAACAAAGTCGGCGGCTGTTTTGGCCTTTGTTGTGTTTGGGCAGACAGGCTGTCCCTAATGTAGGTCTTCTGTTCCGCTCTAACAGGATTTATGGGCTCGCGGACGTTCCGGTGCCTTCTTTTCTTACGGTCGGCTAGTTCCTCCTCAGAGTTCGCTCGCTCGTGACATCGAGGTCTCATCTATTTTCTTCGCTGCCCCGTTCTTAGCAAAAACGGTGGCAAAACTGAAGACGTTTAGACGCGAACTAGCGCCCCCTCTTTTTGTGTGTGTGTTTGTTTGCTCGCTCGCTCAAGATTTTCTATCTCGAGGGCTTCGAAAGAAGCTACGTTGCTGCTGTCGTTACTGATGCTGTTGTTTTATCACGCTCCCTTTCTGTAACGCGGTGGTCGAGAAACCCACAGCTATGACAAACCCCATAAGCGCATACTCCGTTTCAGACAATCCGGTGGAGCCAACCAAGCCGAACCAAAAGTGCTTCGTCACGGCGCTCCTTGTCTTCGTGCATGGAGGCAGGAAGAGGAGGAGGCGACATACCGACTCGAGGCCAGCCAAACAAGACAATCCCAAGTGAAGCCGGAAGTAGATGTCGCGGTCGGCGGGAACGCCCCCAAGGGGTGACCCAAATAGCCGTTTGACGGCCAAACCAGCTGCCCTATTCGTCCAATAGCGCCTTTTCGTTTTGATGGGCATTGTTGGGGGCGTGTCCCTCCAAACCGGAAGTCTTCCCGGGCTTCACCTCTGGTAGCGTCATGTCGCCTCCAGGAGATTCCTACCTCGGTGTCTTTGTGCGCTTGTTATCACTAACTTTACCAATCAAACGCAAAAAAAGGAGGATTGCGGCACATTTCTCTGCGTATTGTTGACCTTCTAGTGTGATCTCGTATATTCTATGCTGTATGTTCTGGTTATGCTTGTTATTTTTCCAACGTTGGATTAAGCATCGTCGTTTAGTCCATAGGCAGACTTGTACACGTTACTGAAAAATAGTAAGGAATTACATTTACAATTACTCAAGACTAAATTGTAATTTTTTACAATTACAATTGCCCTCTCATAAAAGTAAGTGACCGTTACCCCCAAAAGTAATCTGTTACTTTCGTGGCGCTACTTTCAACAATATTTTCCTCAATTAAGAAACAAAGGGAAGAAGGTTATTCAAGTTCTTATTGTTGTTACCTGTTCTATTCATTGACCTTGAGTATTTTGAGCAACAGATGGCTCTCGACAGTCTCGTCAGACATATTGCGTCATTTCTTACTGAAGATGTCGACTGCTACGGTGAACACCCTTTGAACTGAGGCACTGGATGGGAGTGCCATATTGTGCCTCACGAATATTTAATGCTCTGCATTGAGCTTTTTCAGCTAAGCAATGGAAGTACTATTTAGCTCGGAGATGGAGCAAAGCATCATCGTTGCAGCCGTTGCCTGATATTCGAGAGTTTTAGCAGAGTTGGTAACAGTAAGGTGATAATTAAATAATAAATAAGGTTTGGCTCGATATTCTTCTTTCTTTTGTTCTGAACAGGTCAAGCCTCGGTTGAGACGTTGCTGAATAAGAGTTTCCAATATATAAATATAAGTAATCGAGAAAAAAAAAAACACCAGGACACTTATAACAACAATTAATTAGAACGTTGGTTAAAACAAGGAAATGTAAACGCACGTTTGTTGTGTGTACCTTTCTTGGTGCCGTTCAAAAACGCACGGAGCACGGACCGACTGCAGTTTACTCCGGTGTTCTCCAGATAGACGTCCGCTGATGCCACGGGCAGTGAAGGGCAGAGACTAAGTAAGCCGCGCTATGGCCCCACTCACGAGTTTCCCTCTCTGCTCAAGCCCAGAATATCAAGTATACGTCAGCCACCATTATGTTTTATTTGTAAAAATATGTGATTGAGATAAGATGCGTCCTGCTGGGGTAAAAACAGGAAGAAAAAAAGGAAGACTATTACCATTTTCGAAGTGCTCGCAAAAAGCTGGCTCACAAAAAGGGTGACTCACAAAAAGAGTGACTGAGATGCAGATAACCTTGCAGGAATTCACAAATAAAGTGGGCCAACCCTAGAAGTTGGACTACAAAATGGTAAGTAGCTTTTAAAAGAGGGTCAAATAAGGTGAAAGAAGTAGAAAAAAATACATCCTGTTTTCTAAGAGAAGATGATAAGTGTGCATCAACGAACGAGGATGCTTGTGGCAATAACACCTTCACATGTTATCACATCCCTTTAGTGGATTTTAGGGCAGACGGAGCGTTGTCTCGTGTTGTGACATTATGAAAATCGTCGTAGTCACTATAACCAAGAAGGATATTGTTAATTCTTTTCTGTGCACCCTCGAGCTTCTGAGGCATAAATCACTTGGTGCCCTCCTCTCCCCGCCTTCGACCGCAAAGAAAAAACGCAGTGTCTAGCGTTACGTCCGACGGAACCCGAAATAAAAATTAAAGTTACGTCCGACGTAACTTTACGTAAGGATTCGAGTTACGTCCGACGTAACCCAATATGTAAATTAAAGTTACGTCCGACGGAACTCCAAATAAATATTAAAGTTACGTCCGACGCAACTTTACGCCAAGGTTTTGAGTTACGTCCGACGTAACCCAATATGCAAATTAATGTTACGTCCGACGGAACTCGAAATAAACAATAAAGTTACCCCCACCCTCTGCCCGTTTCGACCTGGATGAGTTTCGTACCGGCGTAGGTCGTGGCACCGGCACGCGTTCGTGTAATTACCACTGGTTAGCGGTTGTACTGCGCTGGCTAACTTTCTCATCTACAGCCTCTCAGGCTCGCAGCACGCGTGCTGCGGTTTCCATTTTTAATGTTTTTCTTTTCTTTTTGCTTTGGCTCCTTTCGATTAAAATCCAAACAAAAAACACCAACAAGCCCTCGTGGGATGTCTCTTATTATGGAGTTCTTACTTCAGGAGCTCTGAATGCTAATCCAGAACTTATCACGTTAACAATATCGGCGCATAAGAGGCGATAGAAAGCAGAACGTATATGCTCATATCTGCGCCTCGCTCATTGATCGCTTTCATTTTCTTCATTCAATGCAAGGCCAAACACGGGTAGGTATCGCAGCAGATGATAACAAACATAGTCGCTATCAAATGTACTTTCATAGATCGATCATCTGTAAGAACTGGACCAGAATGCCAGCGGCAGCCGACGGAACTTTCGTGAGCACATTTGCGTTATGTGCGGACTAAATCGCAATTTTAAAGGGGAAATGAAACGCATACTTGACTAAACGCGTTACGTTACGTGTCTTGAAGCGGTCACGCTCCATTTCACAGGTGAAAATGCTCACTAACTGCGTAGAGAGCTCACAAATGGCTGCATACTCGGCGGGCGAAGAAGGCGGCAATATGGCGGCTCCGCTAGCAGACGACAGGGTTGTCTCCACTCTGGGACGGCGCCAGAGTGGAGACAACTCTGTAATACGACAACAGCGCCGCTCTTTATCATTTGTCTGTACTGTGGTCACCTTGAGCTTTTAGAAAGCATGTTTTTGCGTAAAAACCAACGTAAAAAACTCTTTTTGTAGTAACTTTTATTGGAGTTTAGAACAAAATGAAGGGCGCGTGATGTTTTTAAAATCTTTAGTTTGCAAGGTTTTGCGGCAGAATCAATATTGCTTTTATTCAACCACGGCTCAGCGGTGCTTTCAGGTAGCGCGTGCCGACCTAGGTGCATTTTAACTTCGGCAGTGCGGCGTTGTGTGTCCCCTTCGGGGGACGGGTTATAAACCCCTTTCCGCTGCATTTTCTTGCTAACCTCCGACACTTTGGGTACGCCTGCAGAGTTACCCCTCTTAAAGAACCTGCTCCCACACTCTAAGCAGACGTGGGACCGCTCTAAAGAAAAAAAAAGAGGAAAATGGTTTGCATTGTATGTGTAAACAGCCTTCAGGAAGGTACGCCACGATGGGTAATCAGTCTCTTAGCTGTAAATGGTGGTTCACACATCTGCGTTGGTTGCGTTCGTATGCAACCGAAACGAGCGTTCGCCGTACACATAGCGTTATTATAATGTACGCTAGAGGCTCAACTGGCGCTAGTGTGCTGTTGCAAATTGAAGCAGACAGCAAGCAGTCGAAAAACTTGACTTCCGGTAATGCATTTCTATGGAAAAAAATTACACCATCTTCCCGAGGGGAACCATGGGGTGATGCGGAGCATCGCGGATCGTAATTAATTTATTCCCTTCTTGACTGATTTCTTTTGGCCGGCCGGATTTGGGCTGCGGCGGACGCGAGCGCCCGAGAAACGCTAGCACACGACAGCCGCAGAGTTGCGGGAAAGCCCACCCCACTGGAAAGCCCTGGCGTGGCGCTGCGACCCGCGCGCCCAAAACTATCCTCCTTTCACTCCTCCGGGGGAACGCGCGCAGCGCGCTACCGCTGCTTATATTCACACTTGAAGGAGAGGAGACTAGAGGAGGAGAGTTGCGCATGCGCGCGCGGTGTGAGTAGAAGCGAACGCACGCGAAGTGCACGCAGCTGGTAGAGAGAGAGCGGAGAGAGTAACGCGCAGCTGTTGGAGAGAGGGAAGGAGGAGAGTTGCGCATGCGTAGTGTGAGTGCGGACGACGCCGACGCCGCGGGACATAGACCCGAGCAAGAGATGCTCCGCATCTAAAAGCGAGTGAATTTCCTCTCTGCGCTCGATTATAAGAGCAACTGTCAGGAATAATTCGTACGTACTAGGCACATTGGAACATTTCCCAGTCACGCAGATGAAATAATTGGTCAGTTACGGCATTTTTATTTTAAAATCGTGGCATGAAAAACGGTGCTAAAACCGCTTCGTACATGTATTTATGTGCACTGTCGGACACTGTTAGCGCGAACACGGCGTCGGCGCTTTCCAGTATGGGGGATATAGGCTCCTTGCACTGACGTCACATCGGATACTTTTGAACACCATGTAAAAAAAGTAGAGGGAAGCTGCTTTTGTAAGAATTTTGAGTGACAGGTTAATCTTCTATAATCTTCTAGGAGGAGAATAGCGACGTCTGTGCATAACCGGGAGGCACAAAGGAGGATCCTGATAAGAGGGGAGCTCCTTCTCCCCCTTTTCTCTGTAGGGCATCGGAAATGACGTCATGTGCAAGCCACGTATACGTGCCAAACGAACGAAGGGCGTGTGGAAAACCGAGAGAGACGGCAAGAACTACGCAGTAACACTGGATAAGTAAGTAACTCCTTGTGCTTGCAGACGATCAAAATAAATTGAAAGTCACGTAATATAGTTCGATTTTCAATAAATAAGTACTGCTTTATTCTTTCTGCTCATGAATATGTGCGAAGATGCTTGTTCTGGGTTCAAATTATCACCCGCAAGCTCCAAATCTTTGCGAATAGAGAAAAGCCAGAGAACCGGTGCCCGATAAAAACTGCCCGACATAGGAAATAATAAGAAACACACCTTTCGTAGCCTACGTACTTTATTCTTTACGTTTCGAACGTGTTTTTTTTAACCACTCGTAAAGATACACGACGGGGTCATTTTCATAGTGACAGGACGGGCATGTTAGCAATATATAAGCACCAACGGAATACTGGCGGACTTTGAACATACTCTACATTCCTTTCGATCGTTATTTTGGTTAGAATCGTCGCTCGTTTCTACATACCTGCCATGGAACAGAGGTTTGGGCCTGAAATATAGCGAAGTTTAACATCGTTCAGCGGTAAAGAAAAAATGCTGTAACGAAAGCCATTACACTTTCACAATATTAATACTATCCGGTACAACCGAAATAGCAAAAGTTATTCATGTTATTTTCCGGCGAAGAGACAAAATTCACGCGCGTTTTCCCATAGAAATACACAGTAAGACTGGAAAAGTAGACTGCATGCTGTCTGCTTCAATTCGCAACCGGAAGTCCCGTAGACACTAGCGCCAGCTGAGCCTCTAGCGTTTATTGTAATAACTCTATGCATCCTCCTGAACAAACCTGGAGGTACGAATAGAGCCGCGATTTTGACCAATTTATCAACGCTGCATCGGACGTCATGCAGAAGTAATTATATATATTTTTATGTTTACGTCGTGTTTCGGACACAAAGCGTAACTTATTTCCGTCGGACGTAACTCGAAACCTTAGGGTAAAGTTACGTCGAACGTAACTTTCATTTTTATTTGGAGTTCCGTCGGACGTAACTTTAATCTTCATATTGGGTTACGTCAGACGTAACTCAAAACCATGACGTAAAGTTACGTCGGACGTAACTTTAATTTTTATTTCGGGTTCCGTCGGACGTAACGATAGACACTGCGAAGAAAAAACACAAAGACACACAAAGAAGAGGGTATAAGTTGCCGCCCTTCCCCTTTTTAATTTTTTGTAGAAATGTTTATTTGGATTTTTTGACATTGATGTTAGGGCGTAAAAACAAATAGATTCAGGGGCTTGGTGTTGCAAAAAAAAAGGCTTTGCGGAACTGAAGAGTGCCAAGCCTGCCTTTGCGCTGGTCAATCGCGTGACAGTGTCACTGCGCTCAAATTTGCCAAAATAAAAACGACCTTTTCTTTAGGAAGGGGAGGAAGGGGGGGGGGCGGCTGGTCCTGAAAAATATGTAACGGATTACAACGAATCTGTTACGTAATAAATGTAAGGGAGTTACTTTAAAATTACTCTAGAAAATTAGTAATTATTCCGTTACTAAATTACCGATAAATGTAAGGGATTACAAGTAATTTCGTTACTTGTAACTGATTACGTACAAGTCTGTCCATAGGCATAGGCATCTCACCTCCATCACGCTCTTTTATTTCTTGTCCTTTTCTTACCGCCCGCCATCACGATCTTCCCAATATACACCAAGTGGCGCTCTTCAAAAGATCTTCGTTTTCCTTTTAGAGGGGCTTTTGGCGGAGGACGTGACAAGCGCTGACAAACAAAGACCGCCCAAGCAACCACTACGAATAAAACAAAACACACGAAAGTACAAAAACCGCCAAAACACTACGTTAATTGTGATTTATCATTTGCCAATGAACTCCATCCCTATTTTATGCAGATAAACGGACGTCTGGCTGACCTAGCTATCTTTGCCTTCTTTGTTATTTTAATTTAACAATTGTCTTGCAGTTTTAACTGTATACCCCTACCGATGATATGAATGTTTCCAAAGGTAAGATTGCCATGACAATCCCCGCAGTGCACAGGTAAGTTCCCTTTGGAGGTTGATCGCCAAAATAACTAATGCTCTTGAGTTACTTCACTCATACACCGCCCGAAGAGCACTTACCTTTGTACTAAGGTGATTGCCATGGCCATTTCTTTAAAGGCATTCCTATCATTGGTAGAGGTAAAAATAAAATTTCAAGGAAATTAAGCTCATAAAATCAACAGAGAGGCACGGATAGCTGTGTCGGTAAGGCGTCCTTTCGTCTGCATAAAAAATAGGGCTGTACAAATATAATGGTTCAAATTTAAGGCCGCTTCGTCCCTCAGCTTTTAGAGGGTTTTACTAGGCGAATATATATATATATATATATATATATATATATATATATATATATATATATATATATATATATATATATATATATATATATATATATATATATCGCAAAAATCCAGTGGCCTGTGGGCCGACAGGCTTTGCGTAGTTGAGGAGGCTAGACTAACACCCTCTAGAGAATAAAGCTTGCGCACTTCGTTTTATTACGTCAGCTACGTCACTGCTCCTAGGCCTAGTGATGAGAGCCAGCAGAGGGTTTTCACCGCCGAGCATCTGGGACGTTGCTGACAAAGCACTCCGGATGGCCCGGGAAACACTTTTCTTTTTTTAACACTCTGTCATCATTGCTGCGTTCTGTTTGAGCGTCAAAGATGGAATTTTGTTTTAGGTTTTACTTGTACCCACTTCATCGAAAAAAACACTAATGAAAAACACACCGAAGAAACTTAAGACTGCTCACGTGTAGGAATGCGAAAGCATTATTGTCCGGCGGTGACATCACGCTCCCCAACTGCGCAGGCGTGGCGCCCCCGCCGGCTTCACGACTGCCGTGACGATGCATCTGCGTTGCCGTGCTTTTCTTTGTGTTTTATTTCTGAGGCGCGTCCGCTTTAACCTTGAGCGGCGCGTGCTTGATGGCGTATTTTTATGGCCATCTTTCGGGGACAACGCCGATGCCTTTTCGGGTAATGGGACGTATAAGGCTTTCGCCTTGAAAGAAGAAGATAACGCGACGTGAAGCCGCAATCGTATAGACGGCAAGCGGTTTGCAAGCGAATTAAAGCCAGACATCAGGTGCGCAATCGGGCAATGTAGAAAGCCATTGGAAATGCGAACTCAAGACGCCTGCAAATTTACTGCGTCCGTCGGTGATCAGAATTCTTTAGTGTTTTCGTATGTGCGAATGCGAGAATCAATGCTTTATTCGTGTTGTGTACCGTGATGTCGGGTGAAATTATGCCGGAGAATCGAAGGTTCCCGTATTCTTTTGCCAACCGACAAGAAACGGCGCATTCAATAGATTGTGGCAATTCCGGAGAAAGTAGTTCAAATTGCGAGCTCTTCGAAGGCATGTTGGTTTGGCAGATGTTTGTTTTATCCCTGCACTCTTGTACTTTTGAAGCGGCAATGTGCTCAGAAGGACGATAGTATAGTAAACAACCCCACTATTATTTGTAATCTCAAGGATGCATAGTAGTTGTTTTTACAGCAATTCACCACTTCCAAAGTATTTTGCAATATTCTGTTGATTTTAGCATGTGAGTCACTGACCTACGCAGAGTATTTTCCTTTTTGTTCTAGCCTTTGGATTTCACGTCACCGACTATAATTTAGAAGCGCTGTCGTCCAATACTCCTATTCTGACGCACATAGCTGGGTACTTCGCCTCTGTGACTGTGAAACCATTCAAGTTCGAATACCGCAGATAACATTTGTTTTTGGAGAAGACACTTCCTTACGAAGCATACAGTGGTTTGTCATCTGACAGATTCTTTAAATTGAAGGGGACTGCACCTTTCAACACAACTGGTCGTCTGTGTGTTAATACATACTAAAGTTGTTGTGAACAAATTTATGTCATGTTTATACCTATGCTTTTCTGCATAATAAACAGTTGAAGTTAGCGCATTGTGTTGTCCTGTTCTCCTCTCTCGTCCATGTCAAAATACGCTACCATTATATCAAAGCATTGGTCGTCCCAGCACATCGCTCGAGTTCTTGAGGTTACGTGATCAACTAAAAGTTGTCAGGGACATAACAGTAGCTACGCCGGCAGACTAGGAAGAGTTGGACACTTGTGCAAGGGAGTCGACAAACATTCTTCTCAACAATGTCTGCAAATAGAAAAATGAAGGTTGAGGCAGGATGCAAGGTCTGCTCCAGTCAAATAACAACTGTCTGTTTTCCTAAAAGTTAGCGTTGTTTTAAAAATAAAATGTGAACAACTACGATATCTCTCTAGACCGACATACTAAAACCTGTAACGAAGGAAAAAAAGGAAGTTGTCTCATGATACGAACTACAATATACATTTTGTCACGTTCAATTATTACTTGATAGCCTTCTGGCACGTAGTCAATCAGTCACGTTTTGTGTCGCATTTGCTTCTTTCGCTCTATTAAAACTACCTTTTGTTAAATAAAACAAGTGACTTCCTTAATTACCTAGCCGTCCCTTATTTTCGTAGTTTTTAAATACAAAAGTGGCCGTCCAACTTGCGGTGGGAGGTTGAGAGTGTGCTGTTAGTTTTATTTTATCTCTCAGGCCTTGGTTTTACAGCACTTTTGTTTTACAAATGAGATTAGGTCAAATAAATGCGGAAAGTGTGTAGTCGCTCATATTTATTATGAGTGTTTTCAGTGGTCGTACTATAGTCGAACTGTAGAAGATAGAGTTGTTATACGATCTTCTAATCTTAAAAAATATAATTCGAATAATTACATCGTCGTCACGCCCGGGCAAGTTACATTCATACAATATTTCCAATCAAAGCTACAGACCGCCCCGTCGTCAGTGCGTTTCCAGAAGGGGGTTGTCTCAGACGCGCTCAGCCTCGGAGGTTTGCTTTTTTGAATTGGGAGAGGTGGCTGCACCATCTATTGTCGTATAAAACCCTTCGAGACAGAAGAGTCGACCATCTCAGCTCTCCTGGCAAGTCCGGTATCTCGGGACGCCGGCGCCAGCCTTCTATTGCAGCGCGACAGCGTTGACAACATTATGCCCATGCGTTCTCCGGGACGTGCAGTGCCCACATCGCTCGGGAAGGATTTGGTGCTCTAGGAGCGCTGCCTAAAGCCGGGGTGACACTGCTTCTACATCTTATGAAAGACAGTATGGCAGACACGAGTCGCCGCACTATCTGTGGCTTGAATGCCGGGTGCCAAGTTTCTTCTATGTACTCATTGCCTTACGGCATTCGTATCTGTGTGCAGACGGCCTTTTGTATGATGTAAAGACATTGTGACCCCTGCTTAAAGCAAATGAGTGGAATAGAACATTTCTTCTATACTCCAATCACCCTTAGAGACTGAAAGCTCCTCCTTCAGCGCGAGCTTTCTTCCCTTACTAACACGAGTGTGAACGCGCAGGCACGAGCAACCAAAGCACTGGGGAAGCCAGCGGGCTCGCGCTGAAGGCGGTGCTTATAAGTATCAGCTTAAGGGTGAACGGAGTCTATCTGTGTAAGTTATTTTTGTTAGATTGAAGCTAAGCATGTCATATCGGCATTCGATTTGAAGCAGCATTCACACATCCCTAACAAAAATAAATAGAGTTCACTGACAAGCAGCGAAAATCACGATTAAGGTGAATCTTTTTGTGTTTTCGTGTTTTCGGTGCGTATTGTTCGCCACGGTTGCTTAAAACATTTTTTTTTTGGCGACCAACATCAACAGCAACAAAATAACAGCTACAGTTTTCAGACGGATGGATCCTACCCCAAGACACCCGAGACTTAAAGGGAAGATGGGGCACTTCTGCATTTGAGAAAAACGCTTGAATTGCGTTCATTTGGCCTTTAGAATAACAAATATCACAATTGCATTTCAATGCGACACGCCGGAGAGCCATAAGAGCAATTTCAAAATAGGGCTGAAGCCCCGCCTCCTTAGCTTTGGGCAGCCAAAAGATCCGTCGGTGACGTCACGTACAGCGACTGTCTTTTGCGTTTTCTCGCGTTTAACAATACTTGCGCAGCAAATGGTTTGGGTATTCGGGTTCACGGGGTAAAAATACACTACAATTCACTTCTAACTCATTTTTTTTGAAGAAGCTCCATAGCTTTCCTTTAAGAACTGTAGAGAATAAACCATTCGTCTATGGTTATCCGACGGTTTATCTCCAAGAAAGCGATACACGCGGACCAGAATGGCATCTTAACTCCGCAACTCCAGCTCTTTTCAGGACAGTCAGGACTGCGTCAGCGTGACAGTTGTTTTAGTAAGTTACCTGTAATTTTGTTTTATTTTGTGGGATTACATTGATTTTTTTTCCACTTTTCTAAATACGTTGTCATTTTGAATACGGAAAACTCTGATTAAACTAGTCCTTGATTTTAAGAGAACCTTACACTTAAATTTTTGTTATGAGATTCAGAACCCAATTTCGAAACAACTTCTCAATCATTCGCATTAGAGTTGTCTGCTAGTGCGTCATTAACTTCCTTCACAAGGAATATTGACAAGCTATACACGAAAGATAAACAATCGGGGGTATGTTCCTTGCTGCTCACGACATGCCGCCACCGCCACCATTAACGAAGGAGAAAAGAGCCGCGTACGAAGAAAAAAAAAGAAGAAAAGTTATGACGTCCATCCATTACTGAATCCGCGCACATTCACTGCAGTACATTAGTGAATGCTCACAACAGAGTCAAAGGCCGAAGGGTCGACAAGCGAGCTCCAGGGAAAAGAAACGGGTACGGGCAGTTAGGGGACGTTGACGAACACAAGAGACTTTGGCGAAGAGACCGTCAGCCAATGGAACGGAAGGGATGACATTCGCCGCGGAGCAGCTCTATTCAGGCCGGAAGTTTACCCAGAAGCCCCACTTCCCGTCTGTCGCGGCTCCGTGGCGACGCTTCGTGGAAGCATCTATTTTTTTTTTTATAGAACGTTTAGATCGATTTTGATTCCCTCGTAGCGTCGTCGTGGTCCGTATCTTGTGCAGTGCTTTGGGTCAGGGCTGGGCAGGGATACTCTAGAAGTATTTCGGAATACAAATGCTGAAATGCATGTATTTTAAGACAGAGATACAGATACTGAGATATATTTGTCATTTTTGTACCAGAATAACCCCGAGACTCTCCTGAAAAAAAACAACGAAAAAAACCCATTTTGGAATACAAGTACAAATACATACATAAATACAATTTTCCCAAAAGGTAAAAGGTGGGAAGGGAACAGTTCATGGCGAATTCAATTAATAGGGCTTGTGTTTTTTCTCTTCCTGAAATGCCGCGAAAAAAAAAAATATTGCTCCCAGTGACACACATAGTTCTCGAGGCCGATATCAATCCGGTTTCGCAGTGGGTGTGCATCAGACTGTTGTTTAAGTGCTTCTGAGTCACTCGGAGTGAGGAGATTGAACAACAGCTGTGTTCGAGACGTTGTCTTCCTATCACTTTGCCTTTCTCTCCCACGTTTTGATGCTTCATAGTTTTCTCGCCCCAGTCTCGGGTAATTTAAAGAAATGGTAGTGCTTCACCAGCTTGCCTGCGCTCTCACTGTTATTTCGTTGAACAACAGAGCCGAACCTGTCTGCCCGGAACGTGTTTCAACATGAGAGGAAAAGAAGGTCTTACAAATGCTTTCCTGTCCATGATTGGTGTTTTCCTCCTTTCCACTCGCGCTCCTTTCTATTGTTTGTTACGGTAACGTGAAAGGGGCAGAGGGCTTTGTTGGGGGAACATAGTAGGCTATTCTTGCAAGAAATATTTCTTCGCACCACTTTTTTTTCAACTTTAGGTTTCTTCCCCTTAGAGAGGTCATAAAGCGGGTTCAGAAAAAGCTGGTTTTCAACTTGTTGTAAACACCGGAACGATAAAAATAAGACTGACGAAGTATTGCGATACAATCGATACGCGGGTAAATGTTTTTTCACTATTGAGAAACAAATTCATCGTCCAAGTGCATCTTGATACAGAAATACAGATACTCAAAAGTATATCTGAGACACTATCGCGATGCATTTGTATTGGGAGGCATTTGTATTGCGCCTAGCAGGCTCGCTATACGGGCACTTAATAAACGAAGTCCATGTTTGGATCGTTAATTGTTTTTTTATTCGTCTGGCCTATAGACCGTTCCAGCTCTTATCTTCCAGTCGAAAAATGCTGTCACTGGACTGTTACGCATGCGTGGCGTCTCATATTTCATGGAAGACAGCTACTGCGCACGCTCAGAACGCCTTCCACAGCCCAGAAGACAAAGATGGCAGCACCCAGAAGGCGGTATTTGGAAAGGTCTATAGTGCCTTACGTGGTTGCGTATAATTTTGTGCTGGGAAAATGACGATGCGCGCCGCTCGATATGTGCCGGGGTCTTGGACAGTGTTAAAAACAATCACATTTTCTAGGTCACATGACGTTTACAGAACGATATTGAAAGTCAGTTTCAAAATCGGCTCGACATGAGTCGCAGTGGTTTTGTAGAATGAGAATTGAGCCTGGTGATTCGAGTGAGTCGCGTATTTTATATATAATGACGTGTGTTTTAGTCCACTTTTGGGTGTATAATATGTACGTATCTGTTTGTGTGCGTTGTGAGTCGAACATTCTATGATTATATGCTTATGTTTCATAGAGATAAGCTGCGAATTATGATGGGTTGCTTGAGTCACATGTATTTTGATTTCATCGTGTACTCGTATCTGTTTTTTTATTTATAAACTTTAATTGAAACTAGGCTTTGTGGTGTTCAGCATTTTTTTCGCTTGTCTGTTGTGTTTTAGCGCTTCTATCCTCTACAAGTATGACTATGTTCGTGTGCTCGTTGTTGACTGTCGAATGAGGGAACTGCGGGTCGGTGCAGGAGGTGAAGTGACGACCAAATAATAGGGAGTTTTAGCGAGTCGTTTCCACACGAACGGTTCGTCCTGGAACACGTCAGCGGCGCCACGGCGCAAGCGCACGAGAGTCATTGGGGGCTTTGGGAGGCTCTTTTCGTTCATTTCTCCCATTCCGGTCGCTGGAGTCGTCACCGCAACGCAGGCAGCACCGTTCGTGACTCGGGTAAAAAATGGTGGCGGTCGGTTTGGCCGCTGACTCCGCCGACCCAGCCGAGCGTTATGCTTAGGGCAACTGGAGGCGATTTGCCGTCCTGTTACTTTGCTTCATCTGAGAGGTTGAGCCAAATCATTTCAAAGGCTGCTCAGAATGATCAGCGATCGCCAATGCTGTGAGCAACGCATGCTATTAAATTTTTGCGATCTGCGGGCTGACTATAGCTGCCGTGGCGACCGCGAGCAGACGAAACGATTGGGTTCGACTGCACACAACGTGAGCGATCGTTCAAGCTCAAGATGACGGAAACACATCACCTACCTCCGCTGCGGTTGTTTGGACACTTTTTATTTTAATTCTTAAGTCGGCCGTCTTGCTAACATTAGTCGTACGCCGGAAACCGGAGCCGCCACGGTTTCGCATGCTGCGGAATGTTTCACATGTTTACTAGAAAATGGCGCTGCAGGTAAAATGCAATCACAATTTGATTTACGATTTGCTAAATTATGTTAAATTTTACGTACGGTTTCGCGGAACGGACCAGCTGCACTGTTCATAATTTCGGAACCGTGTGTTCTAAAAAACGACTAGTTAAAACACCCTAACGCAACTCGAGCGAGCGGTTTCTTTCTCAATCAGTAAGGTGGCCCATTTATTCCCACGTTCATAAGGATGTTCAATGCACTCATTTGTTCCACGTGCACGAATGCTTTCCACGTGTTCATCGCGAGTCCGTCCCAAAATCACTAGATCTTTAGTCCGTGCGAGCTCGCTTGAATGACATTCCCGCTGTGCTGGTAGTCGGTCATCTTTGTATGAGCACACATGACGAAGGCAAATTGGACGCTGTGAATATGTATACCCCAAAAGATTGATTTCACGATTGGCTTCGGGAGAGACAAAGAGAGAATGTCTTAATTGAAAATAGGTGAGACCTATGTCCAGTGTGCCCTCAAGTGACACAGTGAATAACATAGACAGGCCCTTTGTTAATTTCTTGTTTTATGGTGGCAATTTTCTCGTACTTGCGCATCAAGGGTGCGGCAAACATGCCTATATGCCTCTGATCTAAAAAGACTGAATATGGACTAATCTAGAAGCGAATACAGAAACAGATGATATCATTATTAGTATCGACAGTTACCAGCGCCGTTCACCGTTTGCCGGCTAAATCAAGCCATGTGCTTGACGGGGCGCGTTCAAAACAGCTCAAATAATAAAAACAAAAACGTTTCAGGTGTCTTATTTGCCAGTTAAGATCAGCAGTTCCGTGATACCGGTAGTATTTGGACGATTTGGAAAATGGCAAATGAAATTCCAATTCATAATTCTGGCAATCGCCACAGTGTATCAAATCTTAGACCTATTTCAATGACATCTGTTTCTTGTAAGCTTTTAGAACATATAACTAATTCATATGTAATAAAACACTTTATCATATTATACTTCTTTCTAACCAGCATGGTTTTCATTGTAGCCTTTAATGTGAATCACAACTTTGTTTTTTGAACCAGTAACTGATTTGCACGCCAGCGTTTACTCATCCTCAAAAACTGACGCAGTTTTTATTGGTTTTTCAAAAGCATTTAATAGTGTCCTTCAAAGTCGTCTTAATAAAAAAAGTTACAGTCTCTAAAAATTAACCAAGCTGTACCTGGATTTTAGAGTTTCTGAACAGTAGCAAGCAATCAGTTATTGTAAACGATATGAGCTACGACCACAAAAACGTTAAATCAGGTGTACCCTGTGAATCACTTCTTGGCCAACTTTTGTTTCTGAGTATATAAATGATCTACCAAAAGACTTCTTCTAAAATTTGCCTATTCGCAGGTGGCTGTGTAGTCTACGTAGAAATATCTGATCAAGATGACTCTTTTGCTGTTCAAGAAGACTTAGACAGCTCACTTTCATGGTGTAATACATGAGAAATACATATAAATGTTAAAACAAAAACGATTCCACTTATCTAGCGGTATTTTAACACTTGATTACGATTGAAAAATTATAGATTCAACCCTAGAAAAAGTAAGTGCACATAAATATTTGATAGTGCACCTAACTCCAAACCTATCCCATAGAATATATCACAAAGAGTGCTAATTAAACATTAGGTTTGATAAGAAGGCATTTGTTTATGGCAACCATGGAAACTAAACTTCTTGCGAACACTCTCATTAGGCCTAAGTTAGAATATGCACCTGTTATTTGAAACCCGCATCTAAAATATCTAATTGACGGTGTTGAATTTATACAAAACTGGACAACTCGGTTCATACTAAAAACATATTCACCTTTAAGTGTTACACAGCTTAAAGATTCCATCGGTTTATAGGCGCTGAATCAAAGGAGCTCTCTCGCGAGGTTGTCCCTTTTGAAAAATAGTTTCATAGCTCATCTAAATCCATCGAAACCAGTACAATGCCTTGAGAGCTTCACGTGTCCCTAGGGAGGCGGTGCAGCGGCGACGGGAGCGCGTAGTCACGTGATGCGTAAACAGCGCTGAATTGGCTGCGGCAACTCGTAGCATCTGCTGCGGTTCATCGTAAGGTGAATCGGAGCGTTCGTGTTTCGGCGGAGTTCCGAAGGATGGCGACATCTCGTGGGGTCATTTCGCGAAAATGGGATCCCGTTTTTCACCCACCTCTATCGGAGGCTGCTGTCAGGTTCTGCTGTTTTCGTTCTTCATTCACGCAAGCGCAGAAGCGTCAGTGTTGTCTTCCATAAGTTGTTCTAGCGCGTATTTGTGCGCGGGCTTGCGTCTTTGGTTGCTTCAAGGGAGGATATCTTCCTCGTCAGGTGAAGACCGGCTGTGCAAGTGGAAAATTTTAAGTCTAATATTTTCAGTTTTTTTTTTTGGCGGGTGGCACGAATGTTTTGGTGGCTGTCTTTTTAAGGCTGTGCCTTAAGACATATCTTCTGGATAAGAAGGCAAATTTTGTTCGAGATTGATAGCCTTATCATTCAAATTATTAATAAAGGAAGCTGCAGGTGTCACCAGTAGGTAGCGCCCCCTCCAGTCCACCCGCCGATGGCCGCCAGCCTCGGCGGGCAACATTGGTCATCCGCGACAATAAACGCCGGGGAGCTCGCGCTGCCCGGTCAGTCATCGTCCACCCTCAACCAGGCTGCAAGTCGTCTCTCTCTCGGCGGGTGCTTCGGCCCCCTTCGTCCACGTTCCAGAAAGTTCGTGACACTGGCGACGAGGAACCGTGGCACTGGAGGCCAACAACGTGCACGGTTCGGCCCACGCCGCCGAGAGAGTCGCAACTCCGCCACCCGCTCCTGTCGCCATGCCGCTCTACGGGAGGCTCGAGCCGTTCGAGGGAGATGGGTCCGCCTGGCCTGTCTACGAAGAGCAAGTCCACGTGTTCTTCCGGGCGAACGACACGCCCGAGGCGAAACAACGGGACATCTTCTTGGCCAGCTGCGGGACCCGCGTCTTCAGTCTCCTGCTCGACCTCCTCAAGCCGGCCACGCCGCACGTGAAAACGCTGGGTGAGCTGCTCGCCACGCTGCGCTCGCACTTCAGCCCGGCGCCGTCCACGCTTATGGAGCGGTTCCGCTTCAACAACCGGAGCCGCCGGGACGGGGAGACCCTCGGGCAGTTCGTCGCTGCGCTACGAGGGTTAGCGAGCACCTGCGCCTTCGGCGACCAGTTGGACTCGCTACTCCGGGACCGGTTCGTCTGCGGCATCAACAACCACGCCATGCAGACGCGACTCCTGGAGCTTCCCGACCCCTCGCTGGACGACGCGGTGAAAGCAGCGCAGGCGATGGAGGCAGCAGCAAAGGACGCCAGCGAGATTGCGGGTGCGGCCGGCTCACCGTCGGCGGAAGCGGCGGTGAACAAGATGGCGACACGGAGCGGTGCCTGCAGCCGCTGCGGTGCTGCCCACTCCCCTCACAGTGCCAGTTCGTCCAAGCACAGTGCTTTACGTGCGGGAGAACTGGGCACCTCGCACGTGTCTGCCGAGGGGGAGGACGAGCGGCGGCCAGCAGCAGGAGCAGCGGCAGCAGCAGCCTGGTTCAAGCCCGGGTTCCAGCCAAGCCCGCGGCCAGGGTGGCCGTCGCAAGAGAACGCGGCGGGGACGAGCGGCGCCAGGACCGGGTCCCTCCTCAACGAGACTCCACGTCGTGGCCGAGGACCCGCAGATTTTCGACGTGTGGCAGACGAATAAGCCTCCATCGTCTGTGCCACCTTACTTGGTGTCTGTCGAAATCTGCGGGCACCCCATCACCATGGAGCTGGACACAGGGGCCAGCGTGTCGGTCATGGCCGGGAAGCTGTTCAAGCGGACCTTCCCCGGCGTGTCCATCGAGGCGTCGGACGTCATGCTGCGCAGCTACACCGGGCAGCTTTCCCAGGTCCAGGGTCGGGCCCAAGTCAGCGTTCGCCTTGGCGACAGGGAGGCAATCCTTCCCCTTTACCTAACCAAGGGGTCGTCGCCGACGCTGCTGGGCCGGAACTGGATTCACTCGCTGGGTGTTCGGCTGCCGGAGTACCAGGAAGCTGCGCTGCACGTGGTGAAGGACGTCCCGAGCCTCCTGACCGACTTCCAGTCCCTGTTCCAGCCGGGGGTGGGCACCTTCGCCGGCACGACGGTCGGCATCCACGTACCCGAGGGAGCCCGGCCACGTTTCTTCAAGCCGCGTCCGCTGCCGTTCGCCCTGAAGGACGGGGTCACCCAGGAGCTGCAACGGCTGCAGCGAGAGGGCATCCTGGTGCCCGTCAAGACCTCCGAGTGGGCTGCACCGATCGTTCCAGTCCTCAAGCGAGACGGCCGCGTCAGGATCTGCGGGGACTTCAAGGTCACCATCAACCCCGTCGCTACCGTCGAGAAGTACCCGCTGCCTCGGATCGAGGATCTCTGGTCGGCTCTGTCCGGGGGACAGAAGTTCTCCAAGCTCGACCTTCGAGATGCCTACCAGCAGCTGGTGCTCCAGGATGCCGCCCGGAAGTATGTCACCATTTCGACGACCATGGGACTCTTCCAGTACACGCGCCTACCGTTCGGCGTGGCCTCAGCCCCAGCCATCTTCCAGAGGGAGATGGACAACCTCTTCAGGGGCATGAGGCACGTGGCGGTGTACTTGGACGACATCCTGGTGACCGGTATCGACGACGGGGACCACCTGCAGAACCTGCGCAAAGTCCTGACACGACTGCAGGACGCCGGTCTCAAGCTGAGGCTGGACAAGTGCGTGTTCCTGACCCCCAGCGTGGAGTACCTGGGACACATCATCTCCCAGGCTGGCCTGGCCCCGGCACCCCGCAAGATTGAGGCCGTGCTCAAGGCGCCGAAGCCCAAGAGCAAGAAGGAGCTTCAGAGCTACCTCGGCCTCATCAACTTCTACAGGAGGTTCCTGCCCAACCTGTCGACGCATCTAGAGCCGCTGCATCGTCTGCTTCGCGATGGTCAGCAGTGGGCCTGGAAGAAGGAGCAGGACTTGGCCTTCCAGGGCAGCAAGGAGCTGGTCATCAAGGCTCCAGTGCTGGTCCACTTCGATCCGGCCAAGCCTGTAGTCCTCACCGTGGATGCGTCGCCGTACGGGGTAGGAGCCGTCCTGTCGCACCGGGGTCAGGATGGTCAGGAACACCCTGTGGCGTTTGCTTCTCGTCGACTTCATGCGGCAGAGCAACGCTACAGCCAGCTCGACAAGGAAGGCCTGGCGCTCATGTTCGGGGTCGGGCGCTTCCACCAGTACCTGTGGGGCCGGCAATTCGAGGCGGTCACGGACCACAAGCCGCTGCTGGGTCTGCTGGGACCTGACAAGGCGGTTCCAGTGCAAGCCTCGCCTCGTGTGGTACGCTGGGCCTTGACGCTGGCTGCCTACAGCTACAAGCTGGTCTACCGCCCTGGGAAGGACCTGGGACCTGCCGACGCCCTGAGCCGCCTGCCCCTGCCGGAGGTGCCTGCTGCCGTTCCAGAGCCAGCTGACGTGTTCCTGCTGGAGCGGGCCTACCCGGGGTGCTCACCAGGACTGCGGTGGCGCAGGCGACCAGCCGGGACCCGGTCCTGTCTCAGGTGGTCAAGGCGGTATCCCGAGGGGAGGAGCTGCGTCACCAGGCCTACAGCCACAAGACCACCGAGCTGAGCTTGGAGCAGGGCTGCCTGCTGTGGGGTTCCAAGGTGGTGATTCCACAAAGTCTCCGGGCCAAGGTCCTGGAGTTGCTGCACGCGGGGCATCCTGGCGTGGAGAAGACCAAGATGGTGGCACGGTCGCACGTTTGGTGGCCTGGCCTGGACCAGGACATCGTGCGCCAGGTGCAAGGCTGCCAGGTCTGCCAGGAGAACCAGCGAGCCTCGCGTCACGTGGAGATCACCCCTGGCCGTTCCCACAGAGGCCCTGGTCCCGCTTGCACGTGGACTATGCGGGACCCTTCAAGGGCCACTACTTCCTGGTGGTAGTGGACGCCTTCTCGAAGTGGGTGGAGGCACTGCCAGTCACCACTCCGTCGGCGAGCGCGACCATTGCGGCGCTGCGGCAAGTCTTCGCGGCGCAGGGATTGCCGGACATTATCGTGTCCGACAATGGTCCCGCTTTCGCCAGCGCCGAGTACCTGGAGTGGCTGCAGAAGAACGGGATCCGCCGGATGCTGGTTCCGCCGTACCACCCCGCTTCCAATGGTGCTGCCGAGCGGGTGGTACAGACCATCAAGAACAAGCTGAAGAAGAGCCAGCCCGGGGATTTCCGAACGCAGGTGGCCCGGGTACTGTTCCAGTACCGGACCACACCCCACGACGTCACTGGCCGTGCCCCCTGCGAGCTTCTGCTGGGCCGGATGGTCAAGACACCCTTGGACGTCTTGCACCCAGACCTCCGGTCCACGGCGCTCCTGAAGCAGCTGAAGCAGAAGCTGGCTGCTGACCGAGGGTGCCGTCCCGGGCCTTTGCCGGAGCCGGGAGCGTCGGTCTACGCCAGGAACTTCCGTCCTGGCCCACCCTGGTCTGCCGGACATGTGGTATCGCCAGCGAGCGCCTCGTCGCTGCTCGTCCGCATGCCCGACGGGACCACCTGGCACCGGCACGCCGACCATGTCAGGCCTCGCCTCGGGACTGGGCTTGTACCCTCAGCCATCACTTCGGGAGAGCAGCCAGCAGGGGGAACAACGACAGCACCAGTCTCGGCCAGTGGAGCGCCACCCACCTCGGAGGCGACAAGAGTCACCAGCCCTGTGGCACCAGTTGGACCGGTGCCACTCACCAATCCGGTCCCTGCGGCTCCACCGGGTGGAGCGCGACCGGTCCAGGCAGCGCCCGGCGTTGCCACACCCGGCCCGTCGACACCAGCGACCAGGCGGAGTACGCGGCAGCGAAGGCCACCTGACCGCTACTCGCCGGGGTAGCCTTCGTCATCGACCGGCCAGGACTTGGCACGACCAGACGCCGAGTTGGTGTCGGCCGTGTGCGTAGTTTGTTTATGTATTTTGTTTTTAGAAAAACAAACTGGGGGGAGGGATGTCACCAGTAGGTAGCGCCCCCTCCAGTCCACCCGCCGATGGCCGCCAGCCTCGGCGGGCAACATTGGTCATCCCGATAATAAACGCCGGGGAGCTCGCGCTGCCCGGTCAGTCATCGTCCACCCTCAACCAGGCTGCAAGTCGTCTCTCTCTCGGCGGGTGCTTCGGCCCCCTTCGTCCACGTTCCAGAAAGTTCGTGACAGCAGGTACTCTAACCAACTGTGTTTTAATTGCCCAACGTTTCGCGGCCTGCTGGGTCGCTTGTTCACGGGTGACTTATTTGGCTGGGTGTTTGTCTTTCTCTTCTCCCCCTTGTCGCTGCCGTTTAAATTGTCTTTTTCTTCTTGTGACACCTCGAAGCCTATAACTATAACTGCTTGAGAGGGTACCGATTGACCGGTTCAGGTTGTTGTTTGTATGCTGAATACGCCATGACACTAAAAAGAGTTATTTTTTTTCAGTTTCTTTCGGTGTCCAGTACGAAACTGCTGTCGAAGCTGATGACGTGGTTGCTCTTTTCTGCATGTTCCGCTAGAGCGTTACCTTGTATGTCCTTTTTTACATCATATTTGTGTCTGCGTAGACGTTCGTGGAAGTTATTGGTTTCCCCACATATGACGCGTTGCAGTCGGCATAAGAAATGCAATAAAAAAGGCCTTGGGCTTTTTCTTTTGGATGACGATCTTTTGGAAGAGGATGATGTCGGCTGCTGTATTATCGGAAGCTGTGCATCATCGAACGATGATGTCTATTTTGTAATCATCCGCCAGTGTAGTTATCATCGTTATCTCTTTCGTTTTGTTCGGCACCCGAAGTATCGGGCTGCCTATATAATCGTGTATCAGATAATAAATCCTGTTCACACAGTACCATCTATTGGCTGTCGTACGTCGTAACAGTGGCAACGAGAACGAGTCAACGCGGGTGAAAAGCTGTCGCGCTCATGGCGTACCAGGTGCCCCAGTTCGACGATAGAAAGGACAAGTGGGCCTCCAACACCACCCGGTTTGCAGCTTGCTTCGAGGGAAACACCATAACCGACGACGCCATGAAAAGAGCCCTTCTCGTATCAGGCTTTGGGTCAAGGACAATCGAAGTGCTGACTGGGCGCTGTGCAGCAAGGAAGGTGAGCGAATTAACCTACAAGGAAGTCGTGACCACTTTGGAAGATTTTTAGGCGCCACCACCCAACGAAATAGCCGAAATAAGTTTTACCATCGAGTTCAGAAAGGAGCCGGCGCAAGGATTCATAGTGAAGCTGCGACGGCTAGATGACAAATGCAATTTTGGAACGTTGCTACAACGAATGGTTCGGGACAAAATTGGGTGAGGCATTCGAGATACGGACGTGCAGAAACTGCTGCTGGCGTATCCGAAGCTCACATCGAAAGAAACCGAAAGCATTGTGCGGGCCGCGGAAACAGCAGCGCAAGATGCCAAGGAAATAAAGCATTCGGAGTCTGCGGAAAACCCAGAATTGAACAAGCTTACAAATAATGTACAGAAATTCAAGTTCGAAAAAATGGAGACACGTTCACGACGGCAGAGCAAACTCGTGCGAAAGATGCGGAAGCTCAACACACGCTAGAGTAGCCTGGGGATTCTTAAACGCGAAGTCTTTCCAGTGTGGCCGGAAAGGCCATGCAGCCCGGATGTGCCGTTCCGAAAGCAAGAAGCCGTTCCAAAGGCAAGAAGCTGTTCCGAGGGTAAAAGCCAAGGCATGTGCGATACACGGCAACGAGTCCAGCAGCGATGATAGCGAGATGTCTCTGCAGCTGCTAACTTTGAAATTCCCCTCTGCCACCGACGACAAGCTGGTTGCACCTGTCCGCGGGAAGTTTTGCTGGGGCGGTGTCGACATCGTTATGATGGTGGACACTGGTTTCCCGGTCTGCGTGATCTCAAGAGACGTGTTCGAAAAACACTCCCACAAGTGGCCAAGGATGGAGCGTTTAAGCCTGAAGTTATCATGCTACCTGGGAAAGTTGCCTGTGGCAGGTAAGCTGACGCTCGAAGTCCAGTACTGTGGTCAAGTAGTAACTGCTACACTGACGATTCTAGAGTGTGGGGACCAAGTCGCTGTGGACGCGACTTGATACAGAAGCTCAAGTGCCTGTTGACGCCAGTTTTAAAATTAACTGGTTCGAACGAAACTACGCAGAACCAGGCGCTAGAGAAACTACTCTTGGAGCACGAGGAGTTTTTCAGGGACGGACAAGGGTTGCTACAAGGGCCTCCAGTGCATCTCTATGTAAAGGAAGGTACCGTACTCAAGTTTTTCAAGGCCAGGTCTCTGCCATTCGCAATGCGTGACAAGGTTTCTACCGAATTGGACAAGCTGTTTGAAAGCGGGGTTATGTCGCCTGTTTCCGAGGCTGAGTGGGCAACGCCCATTGTTCCGGTGCTAAAAAAGACTAATCTATACGAATTTGCGGAGATTTTAAACAAACCGTAAACCTAGCCTGCAGCACCGAACAGTATCCAGCTACCAGTAATCGACGACCTGTTCGCGTCACTGAATGCGGGTGAGAGATACAACACCCTAGACCTTCGAGATGCATACAACCAAGTGCCCCTAGACGAAGAATCAAAAAGGTTGACCATAATCAACACCCATCGCGGCCTGTTTTGCTACAACCGGCTCCCGTTCGGTATTGCATCGGCTCCCGCCATCTTTCAGCGTAAAATGTAGACCCTGCTGCGAGGAATAGACGGCGCACAAGCCTATCTTGATGACATCATTGTCTCAGAGAGAAAGGATGATAGTGGAAACCGTCTTAAACAAGCGTTTCAGTGTTTTCAGGCGAACGGAGTCAAGCTGCACAAAGGGAAATGCAACTTCTGGCAGGAGGAAGTCTACTATCGCGGACACCGCATCAACCGCAATGGCCTGCATCCTACTGAAAAGAACTTGACGGCCGGCCATAATAGAAGGAAGGAGTCCGACCAAGTGGGCGAATTGCGTTCTTTTATCGGGCTGCTTTCATATTACGGCAAGTTTTCACCAAATATGGCTATCTTCTTGGCACCACTGTACGAGCTTCTAATGAAGAATAAAAACTGGGCGTGGGACGAGGCAAAGAAGGATGAGTTCAAGAGGGCTAAGCAAGTACTATGCAAAAGCAGACGTGCTCACACATTTTGACGCGTCTAAAGAGTTGCGCCTAGAATACGACGCATGGCCTCATGGTATTGGGGCGGTGTTGTCTCACCGTTGGGAAAACGTTTTTATTGTCAAAGGAATGGCACAATTATGTATAATGTGGTAAAATTGAAAGCAAAATATACTTAATCACTTTGAAATTTATGCACAAGACATTAACTGCAATACCATCGATACCTGGAGATTTATTGAGCATAACGATAAAATTGATTGACTTAAGGTCTTCTTCAGAGATAAGAGGAAGATGAGCCGAATTTAAGACTCTATTGTTTAAAGTATAAAAATCTGGGTGTTGTACCTGATACTCGGGAGAAATAAAAGTTAAAGTCATTCACAATCCTCTGGCCATGTTTAGGGAATTGGGAGAGAAGGTAGCTATCATTTTTTGTGCACTTCTTCATACCATAAAAGATTTTAAGGGGTGGCGAAGTTGTTCCTATGTCAGAACGAGCGTCCTTGAATTTATTTCCAAAGTGTATCCATTTTTCCCGACGAATCGTGGCATTAACCTCGTTTTTATATTGCTTACATTTTAACCGTAGCATGGCGTAACAAGGGGACCGTTTCGACTCAACCCATATGAGGTCTTTTTCTTTGATGGATGCCAATATTTCTGTTGACATCTATTTCTGGTCCACGTTACTTTTGCTTAATTTTTACTATACTTGTAGCCGACTTCTTACATAAAGGTTGAACTAAGCTACGAACTGTTCATAACTGTCAGCTGGAGATACAGTTATAAACAAAGTACTGAAATCATGTCGCTCCACAAGTGTATCGATGTGTCCGGGATCGGCTATTGAAAAGTCCTTAGCGCCAACGCAAGTCAACGGTTTAGACATCTGTGTTAATAAACAAGAAACAGAATAATGATAAGCAAGTTTAGTTTCAATGACTTCGGACTGGATTACAACATTCTAAGCTCGCACGTTTATACGATCAATGCTAGATACCAGAAGCTGGCCAGATACAAATACCTCCCGTATCGGCTTCTGAATTGCTGCTTCTAGACCCCATTTAGACAAAAGAGCAAGATAGTCTGCGACTATAATCATTGTGGGACAAAGTATGACAATATTAATGTCGCAAATTAACAAGCTCTTCAGATGAAAGAAAGGACAAAGCTAAATCAAAATAGGCCAGAAATAACCGTTCATTGCAGCGCGGGGACGATAGCATGGGAAAAGAACCAGTGATAACAAAGGAGTGCTTAAAGAGAAGTTGAAGCGGTTATGTATTTGAGTAAAAATACTTTAATCGTCTTCATCTGGCCTCCAGGATCACGAATATCGAGATTATTTTTCCATTTGGTGCACGGAGGCTGGAGACAATCATTTTCAAAGTACCGCCGAAGTTTCTCCTTCCCGAAGCGTTACGTCATAAAAGGAGTTTTCGGAATCGCCGCTCTCACATATCATCAGCGCCTATCAAAGCTAAACACGCGCACTCTTGCTATTTTTAAAAAGGCCAGAAAACGACGTCACGACTGGTGTCAGTGCGGGGCAAGCCTGCAATTGCACGCGCTGCCCACACGAGCGA
This sequence comes from Ixodes ricinus, assembly GCA_037355805.1. Taxonomy (NCBI): domain Eukaryota; kingdom Metazoa; phylum Arthropoda; class Arachnida; order Ixodida; family Ixodidae; genus Ixodes; species Ixodes ricinus. The sequence goes on along the minus strand of JAZHYW010010992.1, from coordinate 6,758 downwards.
CACGCCCTCGGCGGCCGAAATATTATTTTATGGCGTAACGACTGGTCCTTCGTGTTTTCTCGTTTTTAGTTACATCTTCGGGGAAAACGAACGTGATATTCAAATTCACGGGATAAAAATACTCTGAAATTCACCTCTAACTCGTTTTTTTTAGAAATTCTTCAGCTTCCCTTTAAGTGCAACGCAGCTACTTCCGCCTGCTGAAAGGAAAATGCAAGCTCGGTCACCGTCCAAATATATATTTTAAACACAGCCAGAGCCCCTCCTCTTCGCACTGGGGAAGGGGGTGGGGTATACAAATCAATGGGTAACCTGATATTTTATACTTAGTGAAATATTCTGAGGAAACGTTAACCTCGATAAGCACCAAAGCGTCAAAACAACAGCAAAAAAGGTGAGATTACACCGAGGAAACTGTCTCAGTATTTCCGATGTTCGGGTACTAACATTAGTAGCACGAAAAGCGTTACCCTTGAAACTACTGAAAAATTTGTGTGCTTCACAAAAGGAAACACATGTACGAAAGTCACCACAGTCCACACTCAGACGATCCTCTCCGGATCCAACATCCACTAGTTTATCACTTCAAGATCGCTTTCACAGTTGATGCGCACTGGGAGTGTTTCATCTTGCCGTTTAGGAAAGATTTTTCTATTTGGAACCCAAGCATACTTGAACCTTTTCTTTTTTCTCTGTGTGAGGACTCTTTCGAACAGGCTTCGGTTTCTTTGACCCAGATTCATCAAAATAAAGCTGGGGTTCGTGCGATTTCTCGCATACCACCACGTGCCTTCATCAACGTCTCTCGTGTAACTGATGACGAAAACCAAATTAGCATCGGGTAAGGGGGGGGGGAGGGCTTTTCCTTTTTGCTTGGAAGCCTGAGGACAGCTAGCATGTCGGGGGAAGTAAAAGATGATTGCTACTTTTTGTGCAAGGTCGCGTACATATTCTTTTAGGTCTTCATTGGTTGACGCCGGCATGCCATGGATCTCTAGGTTAGGCAAGCGGTTTTACTGTTCATCTTTTTCAACTTTAACTAGACCTGTTGATAGGAGATGCATTCAACATACTAAGACACAACAGTTTTCAGTTGAGTCATCTCTGCTTTCCAGTCTTATTTTCTTTTTACTTGTCATTTTGGCAAGTAGCTGGTCATATTGGCCTGATTTGAAATCCACTGAGTTTTTCAACTCGTTCACAGTTGCCTTCATGTCTTGGAATGTTATTTTAAGAGTCACAAGGAAGCTGACCTGAGCTGGTAGTCCAAGGAGACTGTCTACTTTGCCTTTAAGTGAGTTGATTCAGCTTTTTATTCCGTTCAGCAAACCTAGCTCCCAGGCTTGCAAGATCCAGCTGCGAGCAGGTTTATCAGAGATCGATGACGCCCGTCCATCTTTTGGTCGACATGTCCGACAGTGCCATTTTTCTATTTTTTCAGCTCCCACAACTAGGAAGGTAAATTCCGTCACACCTGAGCAAGCAGTAACCATGTAGTATGAAAAATAGAATTCTATGCAGGTTAGACAGCGTCCATCTTCTGGAAGCAGTTTTGAGCACGCTATGCACTCTTTCACAAGCATTGAAACTGGCAAACAAAAACTTGGAAAATTTGGTGCCGTTACGTGAGGCATACTTCTTCGGTTGAGATGGTTGTGGCCGGTGAGAGCAACCCAGCCCCCTGAAGGCTTGGATAACAGAGGGTTAGCCTCATTGATGCAGTAGCTCGGTCGTTCGGACCATATCAAAAATGGATGTGATACGGTATAAAGGTTGAAGTCTATCACCAGGCTATACTCCGTCTCAGTGTGTGTGTGTGTGTAAAACGTTTAATAAAAAAAAAGATAAAAACAAGAAGTGGTCGCACTCGCGCGTGACTTCTTTCAAGAGATTTTCCCTTAGAAAGCCTCCTTTTTAAATGTTCTGAAGGAGGTCGCCCGGCGTCATGTGATCGAGCAGGGTCCGGGAGATTCGGAATCGTCTTTCAGAGTCGCGAGCAGGTCTGATCCACTCCTCGTAGGAGCTAGGAGTGTCTTGGCCCAGCTGGGCCCAAGCATCGCTCCTGTGTGTGGCGAGAGCTTCGCGCAAATCCGGGGGCAAAGTTTTGGGGTTGTGCCGTCTCCTTTGCATATTTGACAACTTTGGTCGGAAGGTTCGTAGCCAGGGTTCAACTTTCTTGATAATCTCAAATTTTTGAGTCATGTATGGCGTTGTTGTGCCGCCCGTACGAATTCGTTGGAATATCACAATTTCCTTGCGTTTGAAGTGGTTCGGTGGAATGGGATTTGGTTCGGGGTTCCAGGGTTCCTTTAGTCGGTGCTCCCATTCTTTCTTGGGTATTCGCATAGCTTCGATCAGGTCGTACCCGGTTGAAGCTATGCGGATGCCGAACAGCCTGTTGTATTGAAATAGCTGGCTGTATCGGCAGTTTCGCTGTTAGTCGATGAGGGGTCGGATTCTCTGGTGCCACGCGAGAAATGAGGACTGTTTAGCTCCCACGCGGCCGCGTCATGCGCCGCCTCGTTGCTGTGGATGCCCGTGTGTCCCAGGATCTATTGGATGCAGACCTTTGTTTCGTCCGCACGAAATAGGTGCAGAGCCTTGTGGAAAATGAGTTTGATGGTTCTGCACGTCGTGGCTCCGTGTCTTTTGCATTCTCGGATGACGTGCTGCGAGTCCGTAATTATGTATAGTTGATTTGTGTCGTGGTGTCTTTGCGTCACCTCCAGGCGTCTTAAGTGGCTCTTTATCGTAAAGAGCACTGCCTTGGCTTCGGCAAGATCGGGAGAGTAAGAATCGGCTCCTCGTAATTGGGTTGTGGTCGGTATCGATGTCCCCAGTAGGTTATCTTTAGAATAAAAGATGGCGGAAGCTCTCGTGGCAGTTTCTGGGCCGGCCCAGAGCCCATTCCGCTCAACATGGACGGCATTGCCGTCCATGTTGCGCGGGATTGGGTGGGACTGTGTGAGGTTGATGAGGTCCCATGGGGGTGCGGGTGGTGGGATGCCCCCGGCGTCATTCTGGCCCTTTGGGTTGAGAAGCTTGGATATCTTTCTGCCGTGCTCCATGTGTTTCAGTTGGCGTTATACGTGGCGATTTGTTTCTGAAAGTCTGCTCTCTAATCGGTGAGCTATACGCATCGCTTAGTTGCTTTGACGTTGGCAAACCTTGGCGGTCCAAGCATGGTTGTCTGCGCATCGTCGTATAACGATTCAAGCTTTTTCTTATGTCGTTGCTTGAGCTTGTAGAACCGAACACCATACATTATTTTGGATACGAGGACTGATTGTACGAGCGTCTTTGCGGTTTTCTCTTCCGCCCCCACCCACTCTGTGGGATATGCGCCGTATAAGTTGCAGGCCTTGTTTCCACGTTCGTGTGATAGTGCTTAGCCAATTGTTTGCCACGTACTTGCCGTTTCCAAAGTGCACACCAAGTAGCCTGACGTCCGCTTCCTCGCAGATCCGTTGTCCGTCAAATGCGAGGTTTAGGTCAATGTTCTAATAGTCGTTCCCAAAACTATGTATTTTGTTTTTTCTGGTAATGGCGGTAGTCCGACCTCCTTCAGGTAGTCGCAAATGGTGTCAAGTCCCTTCTGTATTGCTTGTTTTTGTTCCGTTGGTCCTCCTTTGTTGGTTCATACGAGGATGTCGTCCGCATGTATTGTTGCCTTCAGTTGTGGTATATCGTATAATTTCCACAGTAGTGGGGCCATTACGACGTTAACTAGCGTTGGCGATAATACCGCTGCTTGCGGGACGCCCCTACCGTTGGGTTTTGTTTGGCTTTTTTCATCGTTCATTCCTGCCCTAACTGTGAATCGTCGGTTCTGCAAAAAGGATTCCACGTAATTTAGCGGTTTTCCACATATGCCTTGGTTCCTCACCGCGTCGATCACTGCCTCGTGTGGAAGCGTATCGAAAACCTTTCGCATGTCCACCGTCACGAGGACTCGCATTTGTTTGCGGCGCGGGTGGTAGTCGGTGGCACCTTTGTAGATGAGCGTTACGCTCTCGTAGTCCCACGGTTTTTTAGCAACAGGTTTGTGTGGGGTGAAAAATTCCTTTCGTACCGGCAAGCAACTGAATGCGTGCTAGGGCTAGTCGCTCCATAAGCTTACGCATTATAGACGTAAGTGAGACAGGTCTTACTTTCTTTGTGTCTGTCTGTGGCTTACTTGCTTTCGGGATGGGCGAGACACAAGAGATTTTCTATTTTTCCGGGATTTTACTTGTTCCCCAGGTATCGTTAAACCGTTTCAGCATCGCCTCTCTTGCTTCCTCTGGGCGTCTTATGGCATGAGTGTAGTGACACCGTCCTTTTCCGGAGCGCTCTAGGCACTGCTTTGTCTGATAGCGGCGTCTAGCTCCCAGGTTGTCAGGGGCATGTCTTCGTCTGCCGGACAGTCCGTTGGATCCGGTGAGTAAATACCCTGGTTGGGTGGGTTCAAAGGCTGCGGGAAGAATACTGAACCCAATCCTTGTAAGATTTCCTTCATGGTCTTATCGGTCAGTAAGGCAAAAACAGGAACCGTGTGCTCCTATTTCTTTTTTTTTTGCTAAACATGGCGTTGAAGGTGTTTTACATTTTGTTGAGCTGTGGGCTCTTATCAAATGATTCGCAGTGCTCTAACCAGCGTTCTACGTTGATATCCCGGACGTGCTTGCTTACTTGCTCTGTAAATTGTTTTTGTTTGCTTTAATGAGCGTGCTACGTGTTTTGTCCTTTCGGTATTGGTTAGAAGCGTTGTTCTTTGTTCCCATAGCGAGAGAAGGTGGGTATCTGGGGTTGGGGTGTCTCCGCTCACCTGTCGTTTCTCCGTGGCTGCTTCTATTGTCTTCGTCACAAGTTTCGATAGATCCTGGTATTCCACATGGTCGATGTTTTCCCTGACGTAGCGTCTAAAGTTGCCCCATATCACCGTACAGGTTGTGCGCTTGGTTCGTTTGTGGGAGTCAAGGGTGAGTGTCATCGCCATCGGGAAGTGGTCGCTGCCTTAGGCGTCTTCTCGGACGATCCATTCGAGTCGGTCGATCATGTGTGGTGAGGCGCAAGTGAGTTCAAGTACAGTGTCCTGTTGTCTGGCGCTGATTCCGTACCGTGTCGGAATTCTCATGTCGTTGACGAGTGCCATGTCCGCTTGTACTGCGCGTCCTATAGCTCGGTATCCTTCGTCGAGGTCTTGTTTGAGCCCCATGTCGCGTGCATCGCGTTAAAATCTCCGCAGAGGAGCGTATAGTCTTCCGGGTATTTCTTTCTGAGGTTCCTTATTCAGTTAAATTCAGTCGAACTACGGTGTCCTGTGCCGGGCATGCAGTGTGCCGAGACGATCAGGAGTCTTTTATTGTCACTGCCTCCGAGTTCGATGCGAAGTGCGACCACTTCGTGTGTTGCGCTGCATCACTGTTTGGTGTCAATCTGCACATGTGGAATTTTTCTCGTGACGCAGATGTCAGTCTGCGCTTCTACTTGTGTTTGTTGTCCGCCAGTGATGTCATCCTTGTAGTTTCTTCTCTTCTTGTGTTCGATGGTCGGTGTGAAATGCTTGACAAACCCACGTAGGTAGATCGTGTCGGTCCGTGCAGTAGAAGCACGTCGTGTGGCTCTAGCTCGGCGAAACGAATTGCGAGTTCGTCGCGGCTACTTTGAAGCCCCCGACAGTTCCGCTGCAGGAACCGTTGTCTCTGCTCATTGGAGGAGCAGTTCATCGTGGCTGTCCAAAGGGGTTGGTGGTGCGAGCGATGCTCCGTAGATGCTCGCGATAATCAGCTGTCGCATTTGTTCGCTGAGTTGCCTGTGAAGCAGTGGTATTTGCTGTGTAATAATTTGCTGCATGGTTTGTTGGATTACCAGAATTTGTTGCTGCAAGATTTCCATGGTAATGCTCTGTATTGTAGTAGGTTCGGTAGTCATTCATGCAATTTCGTCTCACTAAAACCGTGCAGTACAGCCAAAGCCACAGGGGAGAGAGCGAGTCCGAACCTTTTCAAGGTTGAGGAAATGGAGGAACAGGAAAGAGAGGCTGGGATTCTCAGGCCTTCTCTGCTGTTTCTCCTTTACCTCTTCGTGAACAGGTTGAGATACGCTCTCTCGCCTGTGGCTTTGGCTGTACTGTACGGTTTTAGTGAGATGGAATATAGAGGTTCCCGGATGACAATGGCGGTAGTCGGATCCGTGGCGCAAATCTTGCTGTTGTTGTAACAGAGTCACAGAACAGGATCCTCACATTGTGCCATCTAAGAGAACCGTGATCAAGAGTTCGAAGGTGTAGTTGGCAAGCCAACTGTGGGCCATGAGGATTTTTTTCAGGATAATATATACAGAGGGGTAGATATGACCTTTGAAAGCTACGGCGCCTTCTTCTTCTTTTTGTCTCAGAAAACTCAGCAAATCAGCAAGCTCCAGCAAAGCTCCGTTTTGAGGTTATTGACATGGGTAAATCACGAGAGTTATTCGTTGAACCAAGCACCCAAATACTTTTTTGAGCTCTAGAATTGTGGCTACAACTTCGGAATGTCTCGATAACTAACTGGCTTTAAATTTGTATTTTTAGTTTTACTCTAGTTCAATTCCACTTGATGTATTCGTAACCAATTTAGTTTAATTAGGTAGGCATTGCAAGCTTTATTCAGGCACGCCTTTGTAGACTCCAGAAAAAAAAAACTTTGTATCATCGGCGTATATTATATCATTCACGTAAACAAGAAATAAAAAGGTTCTTAAATAAAAATAACAGTACAACGCCTTGTTGCACTCTT